>VOMN01129220.1:0-10634 GCA_014899125.1 Orchestia grillus | reverse complement strand
CCTTTCCACTCGAGTCGTACTACGCTTCTCCGTAGTATGAATCGTATCTGCTGATGCTGGATACTCTAAATTATACAAACGAATTAGCCCATAATTTTGAATGTGATAAAAGAAGACTTTGGTTAAATTTTTTTGCACGAATTCAAGCTTGGCCACAAGGCTTTCCACATTGCAGCGAACATCAACAGAGCATGGGGAGATGGCTCCACAAGTGATGGGACAGTACCGAGGTGGCGTCAGAAATTTGGTAGTGTCAGCTTTAAGGACGAAGGAGGTAGAGGGCGGCCGTGCACAATTGAAAGCAACTGTTCAGCAAAACCCACGGCTAAGAGTCCTATCACCTGTGGAGCCCTTTTCCTATGTTCGATTGACATTCACAGCTGTTGAAGTATTGTGACCGAAATCGAGCGAGAGAAGGGCATAAGACTACCCCTCAGGGGGCATAAGATAGGCCGTAGGCAATAGGGTTAGGTTGGTTAGGTTTGTCTATCTTATGCTATGGGGACTAGCGTCCCCAGGGGAGCACTGCTAGGCTACCTCAGCTTTAGATAGGCCTTCGGCACTCCCATCTTTCGTGCCCACTTGCTTTTATCCGTTTTCATTCCTTCTTCGCTATTTCTTATTTATCTTTTCTTCCTCTTTCTTCTTAACTTGCTGTTTCTCTGCGCAGAGGATTTTGTATGGGAACACACCTTGTGTATAGATGCCTCGTTCTCCTACGTCCATACTAAATGGTCCCTACTCCTTCGGTGCGAGATAGTCTGAGTTACTGAAGCGCTGCCACTACCACTACTACTCATTTTCAATATGGGGTTATTCGCCTTGATAATATTTTCTTGATGAAATAATTAGAAAATGACCAAAAAGCAGGTATTAATCATTAGGTTTGTTAAAGCTTGACTAAAACACAGTAAAGATAACGAAATGAAGTCAAATTTCAAAACAGAATTCATGAAACAGTCATTATTTTTTGAATAACCTAATCTTTACAGTGATTTTCAATTCATCTACCATTTATTTTCTTGTAAATACTTCGTTTCCAAAAAAACACTCGCAGTGTTTTTTTTGTGTGGGTTTCTTATTACAAACCTTGCCTTCCTTTGATTCTTAGTGTGGCTGTGGTCTCCGTTTGATTTTGGCTCGTGACGAGTTACACACGCTTCTCGCATCGATTGATTGTGCCCTTCAACTACATCTATCTCTTGACTGAAATATTTCTTCATATTTATTTGTTGTGAACCTCTTTCTTTCTTGCTGTTACCACATTCTGTTTTATTACTTGCGTTACTTTGCTTACTGCATCATTTGGTCTAGTCAGAGAGTAATTTTGTGGTTCGCATTAGCTTAGGATCGAGGCACACCTTTTGGAAATTTTGAACGACAGGGGATCATTGATTCATTTTGTGTTTTTTGTATGTATAGTTTTCATGAATGCGTGCATTGGGCGAACTGTACGCTGTTTTGATGTGTTTTTGATGACCATTTTGACGTTTTTTGATGACCATTTTGATGTTTTTTGATGACCATTTTGATGTTTTTTGATGACGTCACACCTTTAGGAAATTTTGAGAGACAGGGGATCATTGATTCATTTTGTGTTTTTTTGTATGTATAGTTTTCATGGATGCGTGCGTTGGGCGAACTGTACGCTCTGTTCTGATGACGTGTTTTTAGGCGGGCAAGAATGTGCCAGTACCTAAGTATTCAGTGGTACGTCTGAATGCTCGTGGTGAAAATTGTTTTTAGTATTTGTCGTGATTGTCCAAGTACTAAATAAATTCCATAAACGTGGGACACAGCATTATTTCATGTTTTGAAGCGTCAGGATTTCAGTTTTAGGGTTGATTAAAGAAAATATTTTAACCATCTTAGCCCAAGATTTAAAATTTTGCAATTTCCGTCGATTATGATGTTTGTGATTATATGCATTTGAATGCCCTTATTGCAATGTCGATACGAATGCTTAATAACCAGTGTCATCAATAATGTAGTTTCATGAGCATTGAGACGACTAAGATCAATAATCACATTATAAGATATTTTCCAAATGTCCGTAAACAACCACTCTGAGTTGATGTATTATAGCTTAGGTCATTATTATCTCCAATGGTTACTGCGAGTCGAGCAGTAACGTCCTCCAGTCCATTTGATACGTAGGTAGTTTTCATTTGTGACATTCGTTGCGACTCGGCAACTAACGAATACTTTTCTTCATTTGGATCCTAATTCTATGGATTCCTGAACTATGAATTATTTCTGTTACTTTTCGAAATTTGTAAGGCACAGAGTCCGTGCTGGGATTAGCATAGGCGATAGCTGTATATCATTACAATTGTAATTTTTCTTTTGAACCAAGTTTTTTCTTAGTTATCTTCAATACTTTTCACATTACTTTAGTTCAGTTCTGGCTGAGCGTTTAGGACTTCTATCTTTCGTGCCCACTTCGTTTCTTTCCATTTCCATGTTCTTCGCTGATGATTCTTTATTTTTTCTTCCTCTTCCTTCTTAACTTGCTGTTTCTACGCGCCGCGGATCTTGTATGAGAACACACCTTGTGTATAGAATCCCCATTCTCCAAAATCCATACTAAACGGTTCCTTCTCTTTCGGTCCAAGATAATCTGAGTCACAAAGACCTCATATCCTTACCACCACCAGTTCTACTACTCCTTAATTCAATTGAAGTGACGTTAATTTCGTGCGTGTACAGGCCAGTGAAGAGCTGGAGGAGCGCGAGAGCCTGGCCCAGATGGCTGCTAATGAGCACGACAGCAACACCGAGGACGGCGACACCTACATCGGTCAGTTGTGAACAGGACAGGAAAGGAACTTCATTTCTTCAACTGATTTGACAAACTAAACAACAATTTACTTTTCAAATGCTTTCTTAATAGTCCTTTTATTAAGGGACAGGGTAGCTAAGTGAGGAACGTAGGGTTTCAGCTTCCTTTTGCAAAGAAAGCACTGCGCGGCTGCGTCACCAGGAGACCAATCGGGGCTCTCCACACACGAAGTGGAGCACTTAATTCGTTGCGCCATGGATCCTGCCAGGGAAGTGGAATCTGAGGATGATTTTCCGAGTTTAGCTTCGGAGCCCTGATTTGGTTAGAGCTCGGCTCTGATTCCGCTGTTTTACTCGAAACAAAATTATATTAATTGTCTGTTTCACGTGGAATGATTTGTTATGGCTGATATAAGGGGGTACGAACTACGTAGTCGTCGTTGTTTGTAATGGTCATCACATTACTTGCAATTTTTGAGGAATATTGGAAGTCTGGAGTTTTTGAGCGTTCTGCGTTGTAACAACATAGTAGAAAATTGGGATGTGGAGCTGGACAAAGACCCACGACTTCAAAGCTCGTGGCTCCGATTGCAAGCAAGTGAAATTCCAACACTGACTCCTGCGGTAAAAATGAATGTTTCACTCTGGCTCCGGCTCTACTTCTCTCCCTGGTTCTCTCCCTGCGTTGTACTTCTCCCTGGTATTTGATTTCCAACTGCTGTAGTTCGTATTTTTTCAATTGCTCTTACTCTTCCTTACTGTCCATTCAGAGAAGTACACAAAGGGCGTGACGTCGGTGGAGAGCATCTTGCTTCTGGACCGCCTGCGTCAGAGCGTCGCTGTGAAGGAGCTACTGCAGTCCGCCGGTCGACCTCTCATGCGCAAAACCGCCAGCGTGCCCAACTTCTCCAACGTGAGTCACTGGTTTGCGTTGTTAACCTTTCCTATTTCTCCGAGTTGTCTCGCGTCATGCGCTCGTGTTGTCTTGCGTGTTTACTTCACTCGTGGTTAAAATTCTGCGACCCAGTCTCGTGAACAACGCCGTGTATTTATGAAAGAACATAGCTAGCCATTGCTACTTGACCGTCGGTAATATCGTGTTGTGCGGTATATAGTCTACCGAAAATTGTTTCGTATCGAAGTGTAAAATGAAAGATTGTGGCTGTTAGTGATGTTCCAGTGTCGGATTCCTTCTCGACTGAAACTGCTCGAAATTGAGGATTTGAATAGAATGAATGGCGTGTTTTTGTTCCTGTAATTCGCGGTGAATTATATTACAAACAGAGAAGTTCGACATTTTTATTGAAGTTCAATCTGTTTTACAGTGTGAAGATATTTTGTCAAGGACGAGGGGTTTCATTTTAATGAAACTCTGTTTTAGAACTTTAAACAGTGTCTTCAGGGGAGAAATAATTTGTGGGGCATTCTCGTGAAATTAAAATCGTCTCTAGGATACATAATCCTCATCGTTACTCAAATTTTTTAACAGAAAATGAAATTACTGTTTTTTGAGGTCTTAGTTAACTACTGAAGTTCATAATCACCTAAATTATTTTACGACTTTTACGTAAATTTATTGGAAAAACGACATATTGCAACCTAAATTTACCCAGAATGGCCTGATGGCACAGCTACTCTGGACTGCACATTAACGGATGATGCAATTTCAGAATCACACCGATGCTCTTTGCTCTTACTTGCCTGATGCATAAATTCACTGCTACATTTTTTTTTGTCTGTGCACAATCTTTAATGCTACTCACGATTTGTCTCTCTTTTTCTCTCTCCGATTATCTAGTTTGATGCGGTGTTCATTTCTATTATCATACTGTTAAATCAACCTGTGTTGCTTTGGATCTCGCGCTTCCTCGTCTCATCTCGCTTGCCTACCAATTCTGGTGGCCAATTTGTTCTGCTAGCGATGCAATTTTTTCCGCCACAAAGCGAGTTTTGCCTTGTTTTCTACCTGATGGGTTACGCTCTCAGTAGCTAGGTAGGTGGTTTGAGTGCCGCTGATGCGATACAGGCCATGACGTCACACAGACGTTAATTGGAAGCTACATCGGATTTGCCTTCATAGTAATTTGCCGAGGTATGTGTTTGTGTTTTTGAAAATGGAGTCGATAGCTGTTACTTTTTCAAATAGCATTTTATTTATGGAACACAGGAGTTTCTTGTGGCAGTTGTTGTTGACGAATTTTTTCGCAGATGTTTGGTCTCTGTGTAAATATAGTAAAAGAAAACCGATTTAATATCCTGTAGAAAAGGTTGGGCAAGAAGGATAAACACTTTCTATTGTAGTTCATAAAAAGTAAACCAGAATCACTTATACTCTTAATCTACATTCTGCTTCCGTGGATAGGCAACTATTACTTTTTTTCTTATCCAGAAAAGAATTTAAAATAATACAGCTTTCTGCAGGAATAATTCTAAGAAAGACTGTTCTTTTTGCCCTGCTAAACCAGTAGATGGTATGCGAGTTCATGATCCCTATTTTAGAGTTAGCTATGCCATTTTTGGTGCATTTCACCGAAGTAGCCGTGGATTTTTCAGCTGCAGAAGCGACTTCGGACTAACTTAGAGGTAGTGTGGCTATTCATTTCTTCGCCAGCTGTTGCTGTAGCTGTAGAGCGGGAGTTCCTAGCCCGCTGTACGTGTGTTTAGCGGCCCTGGTTCCCAAAGGCTCGGTCGTTCTCAAAGTTTGAACTCTGCATCGCATTCATGATTCATAACATTAATCGTATCCTGTATTTCTATGCACATTTGATGCTTGTCTCGCGATGCTCTAACAGAATTCTTTAATTCATAACAGTAATAATATCCTATTTTGTCCTGTGAGGTGATTGAAAAGTCATTTCGGAACCAGAAGCCTGTTCGTGATGTTGTGTTCAGAATATCATATTTTGAGAACCTCCGCTAGCGTGCTACGAAACCCTTCTGTTGAGAGTACGAAACGTCCCCGCATTTCCATCAAATGTAGTGTTTTCTTTGTTCTTATTTTATCAATAGTCTCATCATTCGGCCGAAAATATAAATATGTGTTGAGAATCGGACCCTCCTCAACTATAGGCTTGCTTAGATCTTCATAGTTGGACCACAAGCTTGCCTTAGGTCTGCTCTGTGTGTGCGGAGCCAGCCCTCATCGAATGCAACCTCAGAAATGAAAAGAAGACCTTTCATGGTCGTGCTTTGAGTTAACAAGTTGACTGCCGCTTCACTCATCTCATCTCACGCACCTCACGTTCTAAATTGTTTTTGTAGTTGCTCATGCGAATATGAAAAAAGTTTCATATATTCGTAGTTGATTACTAGTGCTTTCATTCATGTTTTTGAAATTTTTTTCAAATCATAGTTTCTCAGTGTTTTGTAGCACTTCATGCAAAATTTTTTGGGTATGCTATTTTTAGTATTTCTGCAGTCGAAAATGTGCACTAAACTACAGCGTGGATGACAGATAATTAGTGTAGTGGTAATTTTGAAGATACTTATGAAAAATACCTCGGAGGTTTTCTGGTGAACCTGATTCAATAGATTGTTTCGAACTAGGGTAAAAATATGGGCTGTCATATTATATCGCAAAAGAAGTACGAGTACGTCAGGAAGTACGAGTAAAAATACGGGCTCTTATATTATGTCGCAAACGAAGTACGAGTACGTCAGGAAGTACGAGTACGTCAACAAGTACGAGTACGTCAACAAGTACGAGTACGTCAACAAGTACGAGTAAAAATACGGGCTGTCATATTATGTCGCAAAAGAAGTACGAGTACGTCAGGAAGTACGAGTACGTCAACAAGTACGAGTAAAAATACGGGCTCTTATATTATGTCGCAAAAGAAGTACGAGTACGTGAAGAAGTACGAGTAAAAGTACGGACTCTTATATTACGTCGCAAAAGGAGTACGAGTACGTCAATAAGTACGAGTACGTCAATAAGGACGAGTACGTCAATAAAGACGAGTACGGTAGGAGTGCTTTAGCGTCACTTGGTCACTTGAAAAACATGTCATGTCATGACTGGTGCTCAATTTAGTATTTCATGATGCTCACAAGTCCCGTAGGCCTGAATGGCAAACGTCCTTTATCGAGCTAACTTACCTCCGTTGATATCATCCACTCAATCATTTCCTACGGAATGTTGTTGGGAAATTTCCAGTCGCTGAAGAGAACAACTTCATGCGACTCCAGTGGCCGTGCTATCACGCACCGCTGTTCTCTTATTGCCCCACTTCCCTCGAAGAGACTCCAATGAGTCTTACCGGTCGTCCGTCGGCTGAACTCGATTGAGCCATGACCTTGACTTTAGTTTTAATTGGTCACAATTAGGAAGAAAATTTCCTATAAAACGTAAGAATCTGTAATTAATGCACGCTATCGAATTGGGGAATAATTAAATGCGTTCGTTAGAGGTGAAAAAGACCACAGTTCGTGTGCCAGACGTAACCAATTCATCCTCATGTCAATGCACGCAAAAGCTGCCTGCTATGCTATTTCTATTTTGTTTAGTGTAGTTATTAGGTCACTTTATTTGAATGAGTTTAGGCGATGGGAGTCATAAAAGTCGCTACCTCAGAGGGGAGGAGGGCATAGGATAGTTAATAGAGTTAAGTTTGTCTATCGTATGCTGTGGGGACACTGTTAGGTTACCTCAGCCATAGATTGGCCTTCGGTACTTCCATCTTTTGGGACCACTTAGCTTTTTCATTTTTTACATTTTCTTTGCAATCTCTTCTTTGTGTTCCCTTCCTCTTCACTCTTAACTTCCTGTTTCCATGTGCAGGAGATCCTTCGTGGGAACAGGTCTTATGCATAGATTCCTCGCTTTCTTTTATTCGTATTAAATATTCTCTTCTATTTTGGCGCGGCATATTCCGGGTCACTGAAGCGCTGCCATTTATACTACCACCATTTCAACTCCAAGCTCGTGAGTAAGCGATGATAGCCGTACTCGATGATCACACCAGTTGAGGTGGCGTTCGTATAGCGCCAGTTTGATGAGGGCTGAGCAATGCTAGCATCCTACAACGATCTGTCGTAGGTGATGGGTTACCTCACTCATTATATGCAGTACTCAAACTTCGTCGCAGTGGTTGGAACTGTCGCGGTCTTCGTGAGGAGTTAAAGGAGCTGCAACTGCGAGGCTTGAGGCTGCGGTCTCGAAACGTGTAGTTCATTTGATCCTTAGGGTTGTACAGGAACACTTCAGTCGCGGCTTAGTTTTTGATAGGGTATTATTATTACACGTTAACATTTTCCCACCTGGAGACCTGTCGCGACTCTAATGAAACATCAGGCCAGGGAATATTGTGCGTCTGGCGCAGCGCTACTGGACCCACTAATCGTCAAAACTGGTCAATAAGACTTTTGCATAGTTTAGGTATGTGCAAACAATATACTTGGGTTTTGAATAAATTGAGAAAACTTATGCTCAGCACGAAAGTTCAAAGCACTGAACAGTGTTTCTGTTTTCACCATTAGTAAATTCATGTGTCGTTGTTTCGAGATCATGGCTTCGAACCTGGCATTAACTGAGTGTTTCTGCTTTTTGAATTGATTCAAATTGGTTTAAGATTTTATAAATATACCTATAGATAATGCTTCCAAAATTCTGGAAATGGCACGTGTGAGTATCGTGAGACGGAGCATAGAGCAGCTTGGAATCAGATTCGGCAAGATTTTACCTTGTAATAAATAAGAGAGCAAGAAAAGCCAAATGAAAAGACATTATATTCGGGAAGTTTTGGGTGTGTACCCATCATGAGAGAAAGGATGAAGAGAAAAAAATCTGGAATGAGAGATTCATGCATATGAACGAGGAAATTTCTTCACCACACAAAATTCTTAAAAGCAAACAAAATCACTCGAGACGGATAAAATGGGAAAATGGCATGATTTAAGAACAGCCATCGGATAAGAATTTACTGATTGTTAAGAGAAGGCTAGGTCCCGCACAGCTAAGTTGCGCTCATTCGCTGCACAGTGTGTTCCATCTTGAGGTACCTACGTCTGCATCCCATCTGATATAGGTTCTTATTCCTCGTGACAGTTCCACCATGTAAGATAGAAAAATATTCACTCGCGCTGTTTTTTTTAGAAGTTTGAGTACCGCAGCTTGAGGGGATGTTGTTAGATTCACGCGCGCTTTACGAATATTGAGGGTTAATATCTTGTCGGTCAGCAATGATCGAAGCTTTAGAGGTCGTGTTTGTGATTATGACACGTCTGCTTGCTATGTGCATTTAAGACGGGACATTACGTGCTTGCTTTGCGAAATTTTTGCATGAGTAGATAGATGCACACACGAGTCCACTCCATCTACACATCAGTGTAGCTGATTCAAGAGAATGAAGCTTGCGCGTACGTCATTGCGATAGGCCATCCCCGCCTTCCTCACCTTGCCGAGGTATTCAATTAGACAGTTGTGTTGGCGTTTATTTGCGCTACTAGGAACAAGAAAATTTGCTGTGCCAGACGGAGTTAATGTTCATGCCCAACCCTTTACCCATCAAATTAGTTTGATAATAACGCTGCATTTAGCTTTGTGCTTAAGACCGTAAAGGGTTAATTCAGTTATGGAGCTCTTCTGGCATGTAACCTTGACGATTCGAGATACATAAAAAATGTTATAGCAATGAAAGATAATCGTTTGACGCTACCTCTACAATTTTGTAGTTTTCATTATTGCAATTGATTCATGGATCCAATATTCATTTTGCTCGCAACTCCTTGTCAATGAAAATGAAAAGCTAAACATACTAAAATTCTAATTAAAAACAGCGTTCAGAGTTTAAGTTCTACTTGTACGTCGCCTCACGGGTTAAATTAAATGAGCGCCAGTAGTTGTGTTTCACACACGTTTTGATGTGCCTAAAGATAAACTCATGTGAGATGGTGGAAATTCTCGTTTTTTTTGTGTCAACTTTTTCGCGTAACTACGAGCATCTTATTTGCATGCAAGGCATTGTTTTTTCTTTTTTCCTGTTTCTTTAATGACTTGTGCCTGTTGCTTAATTTTGCGTAAAAAACTCCAGTTTTTGTCGTTTCTTCCTCCGTAGTTGCAACGTGTGTTTCAAATGCTTTCTACATCAGTATTTTGAGCTCCCTCAAGTTTTCCACCTGCTAGAACATGTTTACTGTTAGTGTGGTTCTGTAATTCCGTCATTTCTGCTAAATCTCCCTGTTAGTAAACTTGAATAATGCCTGATGAGATGAGTGCGGTCACTATGTGCTGTGTTCAGTGTCATATTAGCTATCATGCTCGAGAATAAACCGATATGTAGACTTTAGAGACGCTAAATAAACATTATGATAGACATGTGTCTAACTTCTCTTGGTGCGTGCTGCTCTTGTTCATAATTCCACTTTGAATTTTGAAATTTAACCACTACTCGTACCTGCTTTTCCTGTAAATAAATGAGAAATGATTCGTATTCTCTCAATAAGAGTACCAACTGCTCATGATTTGTTCTGTCGCTCATGTCTTTGTCTTTACTGGACGTACGAGTACAACCTGAGAGCATGGAGTTGGAAAGAAAATTAATTGCTACTGTAAATGGTTTCTAGAATATGAATTGTGAACGAGGATAGCATGCCCATTAAGTGCTAATTAAACTCAGATATGAAGGCTAACCCGTATTAAAAAATCACGCGAAGCGTCACAGCAGGGCTGGCGACATTCCACGTGTTTGTTCACTTTTTTTCTCACGATTTGTTACCAGTAGCACCGCTAGCGTCATGTTGCGGCTTTTCGAAACCTTCATTCAACATTGATTTTAATGATCGCTCATTTCCCAATGAATTTTGTGGCCAGCTGGCAAATCTATGCCGATCTGGAAATTGGTAAGTTACTGACC
>VOMN01129217.1:0-11746 GCA_014899125.1 Orchestia grillus | reverse complement strand
CTATCAACTTTTGCTCTTATATATATATATATATATAAGAGCAAAAGTATATACATATATATATATATACTCAGATATATATAAATAATCCTTTAAAACTTGCCATCTTGTTGTATTCGCATAATATATACTTCTATAATTGTCTGAGCTTGAATCTAACTCGTAATTTTATTTACAGAACTGGACACGAAAATTTTTTGGTGTTAATTGCATATTTAGATATCAGAATTTCCTCTTCCAAGTGTTCATTTCAAGAATACATTAAGCCAATCTTTTCTATAACTTTTTCTCAATGTGGTCAATTACTGTTTCGAGTAGGTACAAATTTTCGTCATAGCTCAATGGAGTCTAATAGCTTATTTTATGTACTTTTACTAGGACTGCCTACGCACTTTCCATTCGACGTGATTCTATTGAGAGATTTTTTTCAAACTTGAAGAACTTATGACGAAGGTAATACGTACGTAACACTCGGTATCTTAGTACATTAAGCGGTGGGTCAAAATTATATCTTGCACATTTCTGTTCCTTTTCTCAACTAAATTCAATATAGAGTTTACCTCGGTGAGCTTTCAAAAGTTTGTGAGGCGATTTGACCAGTGCGACTATTATCGAATCAGCTACCCCTAAATGGGGACGTGATGTCGGGACCAATCATATAAATCTCGATTGAATGCGGAGCTGCACTTTGTTTCACTCATGGTTCCATATCTTACATAGAGTTTGCCATTATACGCTCTATAAACAATTATTTGCAAGAGTGGCTCCGGAGTAGTGTGTAATTAGGCCATGCTGATGTGTTCATGATAGGCTTCTTTTAATTGCGGGTGAGAGGAGAGAGTACTACCATCTGTTACCACAGCCTGTCCTCTCACTCAACACTTTCCCTGGTACGAATGAAGAAGGCTGACAGGAATGAAGAAGGGACAGGAATGAAGAAGGCAGACTTCAGGTGCTGCTGACCTTCACAGTTCTGCCTGCAGGCCCCGGCTCTTCAACAGCTCTCCTGCTCATCTAGATACATTCTCGTGGTCACATTTTCGCCTTCACATGTAAATGCTAAGAGCTCATCTGCTAAGCGAAACAATTTCTACGAAGCAATTACGCCCTCCTTGACGATCACTTTCGCACTCATTTGCTCACTTTCTCTTATCAAATATGCAAATGTCGAGAACTCATCGACCCGGCAAAGTAATTTCTATGGAACAATTGTGTGAGAGATGTTTCAAGCGATAAACTTTCGACGTTCGTTCAACTCCGAGTGCCTTGGTAAGTTATTTGAGATTGGGAAACGAGACTCAGTGATCGATTGCTGATGAGGAAGATGGCAGAGTTATGTAAGTGATTTGACTGGGTGAAAGATTGCGTAAGTTTTACCCAAATTATGAATTTTGAGTGGGCCATCATAAGGTTTACATAAGGTCTGACCCACAAACTGAGCAAATAAATCAACTTTGCGTTTTTTAGGCATTCTTTATTCATTTTTCTTACGAATTGGGCTTTGAGATATTCTTGAGATAAGAGCCGAACGATGATGTTCTGAAGCTAGTGAAGAGGATTCTATGGGAATACGAAGCAAAATATAAAATAATTCAGACATTATATATTCTCCCAGGATTGGTAAATTTGTAAATATTTGTGCCATGTAGTAAAGAGTTTTCACAAAGGATATCATTTATATATCTCCAGCCACGCCCAACGTTGCACAAATGAGTTTTTTTTAACTTTCCTGAGTGCTTTTTACTACATTTACTGATGATGGGATGGGACCTTTTGTGACAGACGTGACTACAAAGTATGTTCTCCCTGACGATGAAGAAACTGTGAAGTTTCACGTTAAAACATCGAGGCTTCTCATCAGTTTTTTATCATTTATTGATTACACTCGTTCTTTTAATTAACCTTACTCTTATTTAATTGATGAGAACTACCAAAAGGTGATATTTAATTTCACTATCAACTTATACTAAAGTTTGAACCAGACTTTAACTTGAACTCGATACATACAATTTACCAGTAATCTTTTTTTTAATTGCATGATGCTGCATAATGTACTGCCGATTAAAAATCTTGTTTAGCGTTTAAGGAGAGAAGTATCGCAGAGGATGAGATAAAACTCATCACATGCTGCGAGAGCTGTGCAGTAGGCTTCTTAACAACGTGGTGGCCCCAATCTGAGGGGCTTGCGATGTGGACATAATTCAACTTAGGCTTTTCATGCCATTTTTTTCGCTTTCTTCATTTTCAGTATTGAAAATAAACTATTGAATCTCAAACGTCCATAGCTCATCTCGAATGTTACATGCTGCACATGATATCAGGTTTCTCATAGTTTGAGTTGGGTAAGTTTATTTATCATATGAAATAATTTTTGCGTAATTGATATCTTGAGAAATACAGTGGAGGTACTCGCTATAAATACTTGCAATTTCCTCATTTTCATCTAGATTACAAGGCCAGAACATTGAACATTTAACAGTAACAAATACATTCCTTCGTTCACAGAAAAATATCATTTAAAGTTCCTAAAAAGACTGAATTATAGTATTCGTCAGTTTGTGGGTCTTCATCGACAAATCAATGTTGCCTTGATGTTCGCTAGAAAAAATATCTCGATGTAAGAATATATTAACAACGAAAATACATATACTAGGGTTAAATATTTTTTGCAAAACATGACCCACCTATTGCTTTAACTTTTGTTTTGCTTTGTTTGGAAATTCACTAAAAGCTTGGAAGTAAAGAACGCTCCGAGAAAACCAATCATATTTTTTAAAAAGCCTTCCGACGACTAGCTCCATCATTAGTTATGTGAAAGCAAATTCATGCCTAAAATAGAATAGACAAACGATAGTTGAGAACAATCGATCTAGAAATAAAACAGCAGCCAGTGAATACATTAATATGAATGAGAAAAATCCATTTACCTTTTGCAGGTGATATGAGCAGTGAAAATATTAACGCGCATGTGACTTATCTGTTTATAATTTGACTGCACGCAACTATAGTTGTACACCAAAGAAGCCCGCATTTCAGTAGGACGCGTATCTTTCTACTGGAAAAACAGAGCACATCTTCATCCTACGTTGGTGTAACGCCACGAAATCTTCATGCCAGAATAGTTGAGCACCGCGGGATGAGCTTTCGCACTGATTGTCAATTGGCACGCCCTACTCATTCAGTTATACGAAGTTATACGCCCTCTCATTCAGTTATACGAATTCATGATGATAAATGAAATGCTCCAATACACAATAGTGATTTCATTATATTAGGTTGTGCATCAAGCCCCTGTGACCTGAGAATTTTGCTGTCTTAACATATATTTAATAGAAAACTCATTCTCAACCGTATAAATAGCTCATATCACCCTCAAATTGTAAATAGATTTTTAATGAATGTTAAAGTGCTCATGGGCTTTAGCTGCATTTCTGGATCTATCCTTCTTAATAATTGTTTGTTTATTTTATTTCACACATGTATTTGGTTCCATAGAACTGATGATGATGCTGGACTCGGAAATATTTTCCTAATAAATGAGACTGATTTTCTCGGAGTGTTTTCCGCTTTTAAGTTTTTACTTAAATACAGTAGTTTGCAAACGCTTTATCAAGAGAAGGCTTACCTTATGATTTACGAATCAAGAGATCTAAATAGACATCAGCGACTTCATTAGAAAGTTTACCTAAATGTTGCAGTTTGTCTGTGCCTCATACCGTTATACTGTTTGTCTGTGCCTCATACCGTTATACCGTTTGTCTGTGCCTCATACCGTTAAACTGTTTGTCTGTGCCTCATACCGTTATACCGTTTGGAGAAGGACTAGACAAATGGAAGCAGTCGACGTGCAGGCGTTGCATCAGAATAGAATACAGCAACAGGAACGAATTCGAGCGATCCAACTTTGGGCATCTACCAAATGCATCGCCTGACCGTAACTGAGTAGCATTGCAACTAAATACATCAATCTGTTCAGTCGATGTGAAAAACACTTCCATTTGTATCACAATTTGGCCATTAATTATCTTTTATACCAAATTGGTCTAACACAGATAGCGTGTAGTTTTTTTTCAGTACTTTACATCTTAATTTTGAGTAATAGCTAACTGCAGGAAAGATCACTTTAAGATTAAATTAAATTAACTGAAGTAATCTACAGTGCTGTCATCCTCGATCTGTTCTGTAACACGAAGAATGAATTTCAAAAATCAATTTTACATGAGGTACAAATAAAAAAAAACACACCTGAACCTGATATCTATCTGCATTCCAAAAATGAAAGTCGGTTAATGCGAAACGAAGCGTTAATGAGGCCCATTATCATCTCGCGTCGCTCAAACACGGCCCGTTTCAATGAGGTTGCAGTAATCGAGCGCCTCTCTTGACCGAGGGCGTGGGGCTCCGACGAGGGCCCACCAATCGAGGGAGCGCTGCCACAACGATGCAATTTGCTGATATATTTGCCCCCGCATCACGACATCAGATTGATTTCCTCGGCGTGCAAGTGCGACGGATTGTTTCCGCATAGATCAAATTAGCCAGGGAGTCTATCAGGAGGCAGAGACTCATCTATCACCTAGGATCGTGTTATGAGCACCGTGGTGCAATAATAATCGTTAGGATTGGGACGGCGTGCATCGGCTCTCGGGTCATGTCGTTTCGTCCATTCCTCAGTGTATTTATAATGATGTTATCTCCGCGTTGTTCGGAAATGCCGTTACCCATGCTAATTTTTTCAGCTGTGAAGTTATGGGGAGAATTTCTTTATTAAAATCATGGCAGAGATTTGCAAAAGCGTGCAGTGCCTTTATGCAGAAAATAAAAGTTTCCATAGAGAACGATTTTATACGAGATTTCATTTATCAAAGTAAATATGAAGAGCGAATTTATATTTTTACGTAGATCAGAATATTAGTTAGTTTAATGCTCTCTCCCATATTTGTACGTTAGAATCACGTTTTACCTAAAAGTCCACTGCATCTTCCTTTTACTGAGCGAGTAAACTGTCGGAATTTCGCATGCTACCCTCCACCCCGTGTGAAGGGAACATGAGGCCGTTCACGAGCCGATCATGACAAGACAACTGCCAAATGCAGTTCAAAGGCACACTTCACTCAGTCAGTCTGCTTCATTGAACGGGTGCACACACCACAAAGAGAAGCATTGTAATCCTTAGTGCTGCGCAAATAGTTTACCAGCCCATGAATGACATGGGGGCTCGACTACAGCACGGCAAGTTTACAGCTCCGCTGGCAATGTTTTGTTGTGGACTAAGTTCAGTCTGTACATGATAGTACGTAGCTCAATTGGACCAAGTTGTAGCTCTAAAATGCCTTTCAGACAGCTCGCTCGATGGGCTGCTTAAGAGGAAGATCATATGCAGAGTGGAGAGAGATCTTCCTCGGTTTGTCGAAGCTTACGTCCTGTAAAATGTGCGCGTCGGTAACCATTCATAATGACCCATGAAATATACCATAGGGAACGTTCCATATACATATGCTGTAGCATAGATAGTATTGATTGGCAAAAAACTATCGCACCGTGTATTTAAGTTAAAGTAGTCAGGTAGTTCTGATAACGTGTTGCAATTAGGACGGATTCATTATCCTCTTCTCAAATAGAATGGAAAAATAGCGTATTTAAATTCTGTTTTTATGATCGTTTCTCTGTAAATATTCGCGTATGCAAATGACTGAAGTTTCAATTGGACTTTCTAAACATCTCTAATCCCATCGTGCGTTGATTCATAATTAGCTTGAATTACTCGTATGAAGATTTGTCCGTCAAAAACCTCAACACACTGACGAAGGGCGATTGTTGCATCATTCCCCAATTTTTGAGGATGCTTCCCGCTCATGCCACAACGCTACCTTGACTAGACTGGACCGAGTAACACTGGAAAGTCGTCCGTGATAGTCGCTGCGCATGGAGACTGATACCGCTCGTGGCAACAAATTTTGTGCGATGGTAATGGTTTGTTTGTTGATAAGGTACCATTAGAGGCCCTTAACTGGCCGGCCTGTTAACCCGTCTTGAGCGTAATAATTAAGTCGGCAGTTCGGCGAAGCCATCGGGCGCAATTGCTTCTCTCCTGGTCGGGCGCTGGCCCACGCGCGTCTATGCAAATCAGTCATCTTTTAATGCTACAGCCTTTCTCTTCAATGAAAGGGTCCTCTGACTACCCCCTGAAATACGAACAAAATTTTAGAAAGCAAGCGCAACAGCCTCGTTTGATGCAGAGCTTCTGACGTCCTCACGATAATCTCCGAGCTAGATCTTGACCTTGATTGCGGCGATGGAGGCCGGGATACGCTAGATGGCGCTTCACGATTTCGTCGTACGCGACTCGATAACCTTTTACGGGGCTTATTCAACAAATAGTGCGTGTTGCAGCAACGGTTATTTGATCAGCATAATACGGTCGTAACTTTAAGGTCCCTTGCATTAGAGCTGGGTCGCGTTCAGCGAGCGGCCACATAGCCCTATGAGCGAGCTGCATAGACATTAGTGTGCCTTATTGATGGCTCGCTAACGAGCATCTATAAACTTGTGATGCGAGCGTCTCCTAAACTCCCCTTTACTGCGAGTCCCGGGCGCAATTTTACCATTTTTTGAAGAGAGTGTAAATATTGACCGGTATTTATAAAACAAAGATGACGGTCCAACTTACTTTCTTCTTGACCTGAATTGAATGCGGTAGTCGTACATCAACGGTTACAAGCTCATGCTTCTACAGTACCTCGTGTACAGTCAGTAATTCATCATGACTATCAGCATTCGTAGGTATGAAAACCTCTAAACACTTAGGTTATATATATAGATACGTACGTATGCGGTTCATTGCTAATATTTACAAACAAGTCGAAACCTTCAGGTTATATATACGTACGTTTGGAGTTCATTGCTAATAATTATGAACAACTCTGAACGCTTAGATTACGTAGAAAGCAGTGAGAACTATACGTTCAAATAAAAATGAAGAAATGATGATAATGTAGTCTTCAGTTCAAATTGAATTAAAGCCTGTTCATTTTCAAAATCACTCGTGTCAACTGTGCATGATGAAGATTATCGGACTCGGATGTAAAATTTATACGGCGAATTTGTTTTGGACATTGTGTGAAGTTTTTTCTGGTGTCTGCGCAGTGATAGTGAAAATAAAGTGCGTAGTATAAAAATGATAACGATGAATAGGTATAGAAATAATGATCAACTTGAAATAATGAAGATTACTACTTTTATCACTGTTGTCTCTATTATCAACATTGTTGCTAAAATATGCAATTTTTTCTATATCGCAACATAAAAGATTCTTTGAAGCTATCGGATGAGTTCTATAGATAATTTATTGTAGCCAACACGCTTGCAACAGTATTGCTTCTAGCAAACGAATGATAATTATTTTCACGTTTCGTTCGAGTAAAAATTAATCCGTCACTTTTTGTGAAACTTCCAGCCGAGGAATTGCTATGGCAGACATCGGAGCGCCTGTCGCTCTAACGACCTTCATTGAACTGAATTGAATTGCTTTTCCGAATACGTAGGCTCACGTTTGATAATTCTCAACGAAGTGAGTAGGCTCAAAATCGGATAAAGTTGTTCAAAGTAATTTGTAGACCTGGTCGTTAGCGCTGCCACGTCGTGATCACTGATCGACTAAAACTAAAAGTAAACGGCAATTAAATGAAAAGTCGTGAGACTCACGCGCGATATTTTCGTGCACCAGAGCTGCCGCTTCTGCAGCTGCTGCAGATCTCCGACTTCTTCTGGGTCTCTCATGGCCTTATGCCTCGGACTGAGTCATAAGTTGGAGATTTAAAGTTGGTGTCATGAAATTAGATATTTAGAGTTGGTGTCATGAAGCTAGATATTTAGAGTTGGTGTCATGAAGTAGGAGTCATGAAGCTTGTGAGATGAAGTCTAAGCCATGGCGTAATGAAGTCAGACTATGTGTTCTGGAGATAAGCTGAGAGGTACGAGTCACCTAGCCCGAATCAAGGAGTCATGGCTGTAGCTACCAGGTCTAGCAATCTGAGTCATAAAGTTCTGGTCGTGAAGTTAGAGTCGTGGAGCCGCAATCGGAATTTCTTAGCCTCAGGTGAGCGAGAGTCCAGCAAGTAAGTGAACAACATCTCAGTTTACCTACTCCGTGAGCTTTAGTTCAGGACATGAGAATAAATACCCACTCCGAGAGCTTTAATTCAGGACAAGAGAATAAATACCTACTCTGTGAGCTTTAATTCAGGACAAGAGAATAAATACGCACTCCGTGAGCTTTAATTCAGGACCAAAGAATAAATACGTACTCCGTGAGCTTTAATTCAGGACTAGAGAATAAATACCTACTCCGTGAATTTTAATTCAGGACAAGAGAATAAATACCCACTCCGTAAGCTTTTATTCAGGACATGAGAATAAATACCTACTCCGTGAGCTTTAATTCAGGACAAGAGAATAAATACCTACTCCGTGAGCTTTAATCCATAACAAGAGAATAAATAAATACCTATACTCCAAGAGAACTAAGAAACCTCTTCTTCTATATGGAATGTCTCCTTTCGAATAACAAATATTAACTTATACTTATAGGTATATGACTCTCCTGAACTAGAGCCTTCTTTTATTATTTCTAAGTAAGTTGTTAGGCTCTAAGAGAAGCGAACTTTAATCTATATGAAAATTATCTCTGGTTATTCAGACCCAAAACTTACGTTCATCACACAAAATTCTGTGAACTGAACGAATGTCAGCGGGAGTAGATTCTCTGTCGGCCTTCGGATTTCCCAAATGTTCATCATCGGAAAAGTTCGATTCTTGCTGCTAGATTAGAGCGTAGGATTTCAAGTTTTGCCGCTATCCTTTCTCTTTGCAAGCAAGCAGCCAGCATCGCACGAAGTTATGCAATTGAGGCGTGCATCATCGAATGGTCCAATTTAATTTTGGTCCACTTACATAAGAGTTAGATTCTGGGACTCCCAAAGCTTCTTATGTAACCAAATAAATTCGAAGCAAGTTGACCACGAAATTAATTTAAAGTTTACGCAAGAAACCTTAGGATTCAGAGTTAGTGCATTCATAAAACCTGGATAAACCTTTAGAAATTTTTTTCCTGGAAATAATTTGCTCAAACGAGATGATGTAAAATTTTCAGCAGTAACTTTAAACATAAAAATGAATTTCGCAAAAGATCTAGGTACAACTTCAAGGACTCAAGTGCAGCCAAGATACGATCAGAACATGAGGTGCAGTTACATCTCATGTACTCAGAGTGATGAATGAATAAAAAGAATTTGGTCAACAAGGCTTATTTTGAAACGTTTTTGCCAGATTACCATGTTAGACATCTATGTCAATTGTCAATTTCTGTTAGACATCCATGCCCTTTTGCACCGTCAATTTTTGTTAGACATCTATGCTTTTTTGCACTGTCAATTTTTCCATGGCGTAATGCAGGATTAGCGTAATTTCAGTCCCCAGAAACAAGCACTTTTACCAGCCAAACCTCGTCCTAGTCGGGCATTTAAAAATTGCCTTGTAATGTGTAAGAGTAATTCATCATTTCCTACAATGAAACACTCTATATGTTCATCCGTGTGTAGCACACTGCACAAGCTCTCCGCTGCTCACAGAGATGGTCATCGAGGTAATAGAAATGCGTCGAGCTGATGAAAGAAGACAACACGGAACCTCGAGTAGAGAATCTGGGCGGGCGACGGTGAAATGTTCTTGTAGCTTTGACTTGTGTGTTATTTGTTGGAGAGCCGCGTCACGTCGCCCCGGTCTGTGC
Source organism: Orchestia grillus (assembly GCA_014899125.1). NCBI lineage: Eukaryota > Metazoa > Arthropoda > Malacostraca > Amphipoda > Talitridae > Orchestia > Orchestia grillus. Next base: position 1,959 of record VOMN01129217.1, on the reverse strand, counting down.
TGAAATATTGACGTACCTCATCGGAAAAATTGCCTAAAAGTCGGAGCTCAAGCAGGCGAGAGCCGTGTTCACCTATTTGGGAGGGCAGCCAGTTTTTTTCTGGCGTCGTAAACGAAAATCATACGGTGAGTAAATAACTTTATGTGTGAAAAGGACGAACTCGCAACGGAAATGGAATGAAATAATTTTATTGTCGAGGAGAGCGCTCTTCCGACAAAAGTTTGACTCTCCGCATTGTCGGAGAAGCGTTCGCTTGAGAACCAAGTTTTTTCATCATAACAAGAAAGAACAATACGAAATTGTTTTTTAAAACTTTCATTTAGCTATTGTTTCGATTTATTAAACCCAGTTCCGAATATTCATCCCCCGCGTAGTAAATTGATTAAAACAGTTAAGCGAAAGCTAAAATTTCCATATCGTTCGAACATAATAAGAGTACTTTTTTGGCTCAACATCTTGTACCTTTCACGTTAACATGCTTCACTAAAGATGAAAAAATGGGGCTAGGAGTATGATGATAAGTTTAAGTATCTGAGGTCCCTAAAGTGGTTCTGTAGTGTTTGAGCATTGGTAAATCATGTGTTCCAACCAACAAGTTCTTGTTGCATTTGAAAGCATTAAGAGATGTCAGAGCGGCGGTACACGTACAGGTCTTTTTCCTTGCTCCTAAACGAAAAAGTATAGTGACGGAGAGCGGCTGCTGCAGAAAATGATTCTAGTTATACAAGGAGAAATGTTTAATTTTTCATGAGGGGAGCTGGCGACGTACTCACAACAGCACAAGACTGAGAATTAAGAGTAAAAATAAGCTGGGAGTGAGGAGATAGACTTCGTAACACGAGACAATCCTGCTCCCGATAAAGCTCCGAGAGGTGCGGGTAGTTCTCTTTTTATGTCTCACTTGTGTTAGGCTCGATTTATTTCATCTCTTTTTATGCCTCACTTGTGTTATGCACGATTTGATTTACATTTAATAATTTTTGTCCGAGGCATTCGAACTATGCGTTTGGACTCAAGGGTGTAAACTTTTTAAAGTGATCTTCAGGTGTTTTACTGAAGATCATATCCCGAGTGTCGGAAATTATTGTTACTTCTCATGGACTCCGAGGGATGAATATGAAGAGTAAAGTTCAAGCAATAAATATTTTGGAATTTCTCAAATCTGGTACCTCTCATGTGCTATGAGTGATAAACATAAAGAAGAGAGTGGAATTAATTATTGTAGGTGTACTGAACTCAAAGCTTTAGTAAAGTCGATCGTATATTGGATATATTGGATTGCTTCTGGAAGCTAATAACTATTTCAATCAACATAGTTAATAACTATTGTTAACAATGTAAATTTTTATTTTGAAAGTGGAAATGAAATCCCCTATGTTGGGAATGGTGATCATCGATGACAGCTTTATGGAGGTAGAACTTTAATTTAATTTTTCATAATTGAAGAATTAGAATTTTCAAAATGATTCGAGCTGAGAAAATACCTGTACCGACTTTTTTCATTCATGTTTTTCTAGAACCTTAATTTATTAAAAATTCCACCTAGGATGGATGTATTAGATAAGTAAAATAGGTATATTAGATTTACCTCAATTTTAGATTTTTACTTAACAACGGTTTTAAGTAATCGATTTTTATGTAAATGAGTATTTCTACATGAGGACTCTTCGTCCACACAGTATAGTTTACCTTCATTAAAATTTATTTTCACTCTCATTGTTATACTAAATGACACTGTCAATAAGAAGAATATGAATTTCAAGCAATTGTATCAAACAAGTTATCTACAAGTGAATTTTTTACTTGTTTTCTGCATAGTGAAAAGATAAAACAATATAAATGGTTGATTCCGAAAATCTGTCATATTTGGGTGTGGATCATACCGTTTTCTCCATCATTAAGACTACGATTTCAAAAATAGGTGTGGATGTCACGTTGAGACTCCAGTTGTGATTCTTA
>VOMN01129196.1:0-19979 GCA_014899125.1 Orchestia grillus | reverse complement strand
CCTTAATCACTCAGGTGCAAAAGTACAGCAAAATACAGCTCTGCAAACTGAAAACGCGAGCTAGTTTGTCGCGCTCTCGGAATGCTGAACTCTACACATAGGTGTGTCTCACCTGCTGTTGTGAATTTCGCTATTTCGGTGCTATTATTGCTACGGCTAGTACTACTTCCTTATTGTGGTTGCTTAAATTATCTGATTACTGTCACTGATGATGAGAACTTGGCTAGCTGTGTAATAGCAATACAAAGAATTACTATACACCTTAGATGTGAATTTTAAAATTAGGATTTAGGAGCTCCTGAGGTAAAACTTTACGCTCATTTTCCCATGTCACGAAAAATGCCCGCAACAATTCCAAGGAACCCGACGGTCGATCATCACGCCAATGCTGCCTCGCATATTAAAGGAAGGCTGCAGGTTTTTTGGCAGGTTGTCTTCCTTATTAAGGATAATGGAGGCTCTGAAATATCAGCTCACAACTGTTGGTACAGCGACGGACGTTTGCCAAGTCTTGTTGAGCACTGACTTGAACTGCCCTCCGGCTCCATTGTTTGTAGCTAAGCCGGCATCATTAGAAAGAAATCAAACTCTTCATGATTTCGAACATGACCTGAATTTGAAACAAATTTGTGTGCTAAATGACAGCTCGAACGCGTCGGCGAATGCTAAAATGCGTCTGAATCACCTACCAAATTTGGTGCGTGTTTGCCCTCTGCATGACACCGTTTTGAGCAACCCTCACTGCAGCGCTGTCGGTGCGGCTGCATCTAGTGCGCCAATTAGGGGCCTTCTTTGCAGAGCTTCCCTGCCTCCCACTAATGATCAACGCCATGTGGGCCCGCAAACATGCGGCACAGACTTCAAGGGCTGTAATTGTGTCTTCATGAATATCATCAAAATTACTCTAAGTTGTGCTTAAAGCCCAGAGAAAAATGAATGACGCAAAATTTGTGAGATGCTTTATTTGAGGCTCGGAGTTGTTTAGTGGTATGTAAGAACATCAGCAATGGTGCATTGACGAGTGATTCAAGATGGAAGCGTAATCACGAGGGTGCGATGTGAATGAATTAAAACCGATTGATGATGAAGATACTCAAGGGTAATATTTCATAGGTAACGATGAATTACGTTCGTGATGAAGGCTTAGACTTGGTGGAGTGGCTATAGAATAGCATCAAAAAGAAAAGTAAATGAGCAAGAGCGTAGATGTGTCACAAAATATACTGAGCGAAGTATAAGCAAATTAAGTACGCGTAGAAGCACGGCAAATAAATGTGCTCTTGAGGATAGATTATTGTTGATAAAAGTAGATTCTTGAAGGGGAAAAAATGAAGCAGACTTGGACAAATTAGGAATTATGATAAACGAATGATACCCGCAGCGGAAAAAGCAACGTTTCACTACACGGAGGGAACACGGAAAGCGTGAACTTCTGAAAAATCCAATAAAAATAGAAAAAAACAATGAATTTATTGACAGCAATTGAACTTCTACAATTTACCCTTTAAGAGACAGCGATCCAAATTATCAAAGTTTGAAAATTACGTCCTCAAGATAGCGTTCCAATCTGCGTATGCATTCTTCCAATCTGCCTGGAGGCTCCTCATTGACTGCTGCGGCGTCTCAGCTGGGATGCCACGAATTTCCTCGAGAAGTCTGTGTTTCAATTAATCCAGCGTTCTTGGCCGAAAACACCCTTTATACGAGAAAAAAGAGGCAACGCATATATTCATGATTAGTACAGTTTGTACCAATATGCCGAAATTATTAATACGGCTTTCACTACTATACCCGGACGATGATTATTATTTTTTACAAAAGTCACAGGCTACAATATATTGAGGCTCAAAGTAAGAGCAAGTTATTGTGGGGATGAGATATTAATAAAATAAATTTTGTAAAATGAAATAAGAAAACAGTGCACGATTGTTTTTAAACAGTCTCCTCTTTCCCCCTTTGTTTTCTGAAAATTGGAAACTATCGGAAAAGGAATTTTACGGAAAAGTCATTGATATCCTAAAGCATACTTGAATCGCTCAAATATGTGTTATTTTCTGCTTATGCAACTGCTAGTTCATTTTCAGGTCCAAAATTTCATTTTAAAGACATCATCCAGAGAGGTCTCAAATGAGGCCAATAGTAAGATGACACATTCCCATGTGATATTTAATAAATACATTATAACCTTGATTAATCAGTAAATACATGGATGTGAGAAAATTTGTGCATCTCAGCAGGGTCTGGCAGTAACTTTTGAGATTTACTGATGGAGAGTTCGCCAGAGCAGATACCGGCCGAGGGGCGGAGCCCTAAGCAGAGAATTGTCGTTCGTTCAAATTATTTAACATTTCTACTCGCTTTTCTTTACTTGTTTTTTCGGAACCCTACGATTCTTCTTGATTTTAATACACTTCGCATGTATGAGCTTCTGTCCAGTAAAATTTTTAACTCTACACTGTACTACAGAGTAACCCCTTAAGGGTTTTGCCTTTACTTTGCCTGCTTGCCTGTATAGGCATTCAAGTCTTAAGCTTAAATGAGAAAAGTTGTGATTTAACTACGTGCAAATTGATTTATCCTGGATGAACTGCATTTTACTTGATACAAACCATTCAGAAAGTAATGATAAATTGTTTTTTCATTGTTTTTAAATCATAAGATATCGTTCTACTGAGCAACTAGGCGGCCTCCAGAGTGATGTACGGAGGCATAGGGTTACCCGATGGTGGTTGTCAACTGATTTGTCATCTTTTTATTACCCATCTACTTCCTCTTGCATAAATAGTCATTGTGAGGCTCCAAACATCATCAGGCAAAAAATAAAGCTCTTAAAAAACATGAAATAGGAAAGTGACCAACATAAGCATGAGAATTTTGAAAAACAGAACAGATCATGCTCTTGATTCTGAAAGTCACATGAAACTCAAGTTCTCACGCTCTCTGTTATCAGGGGAAGATGAGTGAAAGTTCAACACCAAACTATCGGAACACATTTTCATCAGAAATGCGGGAACACATGTCACAACTTCCGTTGTTGGATTTACTACCACGGAGAACTAAATGCTTTACTCTTGCAGTGTCCAGAAAACTTGGCAGGCGGTCAGAAACATTACAATTCACATAAAAAAGAGTTGCAGGAAATGCTTCTCTGTTCAAACTTCTCTGAATGTTGGCTTTGAATTTTCTGAATAGAAATAATTGTCTATACTTGCATACACCGGACCGTTCGAATAGTCCAATACCCAAAATCGAGTGATCACAAGTCTTCGCATCCGACGAGCCAGTTTTCATTGCGGCATACAAGCCTCATGCTTGACTCTTCAACCATGGTGCAGTCCACTGGTAACCATGGTGCAGTCCACCGGCTGCACGTCTCTCAAGATATTTCATTGCTGCCACCTCTCGTGAACAACGACGTTTGGGACCGCTGGTAACACAGGCCTGGAACTCCTGACGGCGGAGCTGTGCGACGACCGCCCACCCGAAGACAAAAACTCTGGTCGGACCAGAGTTTTTACAAATTTTACCCGTGTACAAACTATCACTCCAGAAATGACTAAATGCTACAGAATGGCAAACAAATATTTAGCGGTCTGAGAAAGTAAGGAAATGAGAAAACCCGAAATGATAAGGATAAGATTGGGAAGTTCTGTAGGGCGAATAATGAGACTCGATTTCTTACCGTGTGGCCATATTTCAGTGACGGTGCACCGTCTAGTCCGACGTATCGGGCTCAGAGTGTGAGCAAAGTATTGCGTAAGTGTGACGAGAGCTGATATAACGGCTTGCAGGCTCAAACGGAGTTGAAGAGAAATATATTAATTTAAATAGAAAGAGTAGATGAATGAAGGTTGGGCATTTAAAGGTCGGTGAAGGTCAGTGTATTTTTTTGCACTCCGGCGCCGGTATGTTATGGGTGCTTCCCTGTGATAAGCAGGGGCACGAAATCCCGTTTTGCTTGCGTTCATGCATTGCAGCTCATCCCACCGGTTGGATTTCTGGTGCAGCGGTCTCGATTTCCGGTTCTGAGTGATCTTTTTCTCGGGTGTCATCAACTCAACGTCGAAATTTCACGCGCTCTCGCATACCTCCTGGCCGCCGTCCACTTTAGTGTCTAGGACTCCTTGCAGTTTTCTGACGGACTGGACATCAAATGGCGGCTTGATTTCCTCCTTGATTCACCACAGAGACTAGTGTGGCGTATGAAGGACGTGGTGATGCAGTAAATGCATTGATGACTCAGAGTGTATCATAGATACATAGTGAAGTAAATAAATTGGTAAATACGCCCAACTTACTGTGAAATTTTACCCATGTGCAATTTACCTCGTTACTGCCTGTCATTACACCTTCCATGAGGTCCAGCAGAAAAGTTGGCTGTACACCAATTTTCCCGGGCCGTATTTACAGAATAAAATGGAAAGTTTGTTTCGTAAATAAGCGATGGCAGTACCTGGATGTGTCAATGTATGACCGATGATTGTTGGACATGTAACGCCATATCATTTACAGACTCATCAATTATTGAATGAACCAAGAAGTTCCAACATAAACAACCGTAAATGATTATAACGTGAATTAGTGAGTCAGTAATAAAAAATGAAGACATTCAGGAAATTTATACGCGATATGATAATTCACCTGGCGCATGAATTTACTCTTATTTTTAGCGCGGCCGAGATTTTGGTCAGATTGGCCCTAATTTAAAATGTCTAATTCGTAAATCCTGCACAGACACTTCTGCTGGTGACGCTCGGGATAATGGAGACCACTATTCAAAAACAATAAAACTAACCGTTTACACCTTCTGAAATGCTGTCCACACACGCAAATAAATTTCACCACGTTATACATAACTGAAAACTGTGGTGATAGTAAATACCTTTCTTACCCGCCCCCGCAAATGTTCTCTCCCTGGGCTCGCCTGACTGCAGCACCATGAAAACGAGCAGTTGAGTTTATTTCGTGTGCCCCTAAAGAGAAAGCTGGCGGTTACTTTCAGAGCTTTGCAGCTGCCTAAATTTCGGGGGGCGAGGGCCGCGCCGCCCCTCTCGGGGACCGCTGTGACGTCAGCAGCGTTGCAGCATTCCTGGTTGTTGTTCGCTCCTAACAAATTTGTTTCGTATAGAAGTGTACGAGGATTTTCGTGTACCGACGATTCTATTGCCATTTGTCTAACGTAAGGCATGAACTTTTTAGGTTATTTCTTTAGAGTAGATTAGATGAAGCTGTAGTGAACCATTTTTAGGAAAAAGAATCGAAGAGAATTTTAAAAGTTTGTCTTTTGCTTCGTTTAGTTTCGAGGTGTTTCTTTGGCTAATCTATACATCTTCCTTTCGTATTATCCAAGTCTTGCTCACTATTATCTTCACCATGTACATATATCAATTTCACATCTGAAGTTCATATTAGGAATGTTTTACACAATGAGATTCATGAAACTATCATGGCAATTTATGCAGCAAAATCTGTACAGAATGCTTATGGGGATATTGCAGTGAATGGAAACAGCCGAAGTAGGTGGTGTTCTCGTTTCCGAAGTGAAATTCCCGGTTGAAAGACGAACAAAAGTTCATCCGAAGAAATGTATATTCATGGCTTGGTAGGTATTATCTCAAAAATTCCCTAATTATAAAACGGAACTTGTAGAACAATTAAAAGTAGCCTATAGAACTGTACTACGCCGAATGAAAAGGATTAGAAATGGGGCCCCACACAAGACCTGACCAGAGAATTTGCGACATCGTGTTGCTGTATTGTAAATCATTGCTTTTCAAATTTCTTGGAAGAGCTTGATTGGAAAATACGACTACAACATCAATATTCTCTTAACGTTGCACTTCTGGATTGTCATTCATCAAGGACTACAAAATCATTCGGATGATTTTAGGTCAATATCAAGGGCAGAGATGGAAAAAAGTTAGATTCACACGCGTATTTTACTTGTAAACTAAAAATAATTTTTCCAGCATGGCGTTTATACGTTCGTTACCAGATAGAATAAAGTCCCTGAAGCAGTGGCGGCTGTTTTCATGAATAATTGTTATCATACCCTCTCAACCTTCATCCTGAAAATAGACATTGAAATTGAACATTGCTTTTGCACCTGCTAGACACTTCACCTGTACATTGCTTTTGCACCTGCCAGACACTTCACCTGCACATTGCTTTTGCACCTGCCAGACACTTCACCTGCACAACGCAGCGCCAACTCTCCTGCCCGATGTCCCCTGGCACAGCGACTTTTACAGCGGTCTGATCAATAGGCAGCGTGTTATGTTGGGTGTACGAGGTGGTATCTAGCAGCGGACATTACTAAATTAATTAACTGAAATGTTTTGGCCTGAGGTACATGGGCTAAACGAAACTGAACTATTCATTAAACGGAAACAAAAAAAACGCTTTTCCAATTTCCGCTCTGTTCGGCGAGGTGAGGCTTGCTTCAACCTTCTTGTCTCTCAACGTCCATAGCGGTTATTGACCTATGGGAATGTAAAGCTTTTTTTTCCTGCTTCATTTACATGCTGAAAACAGTTTTAATTAAGCTACTCGTACGTGTATTCGTCCGTTTTAATATTTTCATACATCCGTGTGAAAATTTATTGTACAGTAAACGTCTCATGATTACTCCAAAAATCATAAATTTTTGTTAATAATAGTATCGATTTTTCTTTTTGCTATGTCATTGGTAAAAAAAAATACAAATTGATACATTCGTACTAATTGCTGACTATGAAGTAAGGGCTCGACTCCCGCCTGGATCAAACTGATTTTCCCAGCACAACGGAGTGCTTCCTCCTGGAAAGGGAAGTTTAAACCTCACATTCCGCACTTCACTCACACGTCAGGTGTAATAAGATATTAAAATCTAAACGATGTACAGTTTACTCTAGTGTAATTAATCAAGTTCGTTTTTCTTTGATAATTGCCCGCTATTGCATTTTTAATATCTGTGAAACAACTTCGAATGTTTGTCACGAGGTTTCCAGCACCCTGCTGTGTAGAAAGTGCTGATTTGTCCCACATGAAATGTACGCGTGGGCAGCTCAGGTGCCGCAAAGCCGGGCAGACGTCGCGCACATCGGGGGTCGGTGGACAGACGTACACGTTTCATTCGGATAGTGAAATCAGACATTACGTGTGATGAGGCATTTCATGGTGTGACTAAAAGTTCAGTCTTTTCATGAAATAGCGGAAATTTAAAGGTTCGTATTATACTAAATACCTAACCTAACGTAACCTAATCTAATCGAACGTAACCTAACGAGACGTAACGTAACCTAGCCTTACGTAATTTAACGTGACGTAACGTAACCTAACGCAATCTAACGTAACGTAACCTAACGTAATCTAACATGACGTAACGTAATCAAACGTGAAGTAACGTAATTTAGCGTGACGTAATGTAACCTAGCCTAACAACTAAATGAATTCATTATTTCATGGATTGCCTGAAATGTCTACGCATTTCACGTAACGCTAAATTTCATCATCTGCCTGACACACACTAGTGGGTCAGGGCTCGTGCCGCGACAACCCATGATAAAATGTACTCGTGATTACATTTTGCTACGTGAAAAATTACGAAAATAATTCAACATTTCGATATAATTATGATATTAGGCTATAAAAGGAAATGCTTCCTATATACTGATGAATATTTTAAAGGGACCTTCTGTGAGGAGTAAGCCGGGCACGCGCCTGAAGTAAGCACATCATGCACGTGATAGTGGAGCCGCATCACACTGCCGCCACGGCATCCGAGTCTCGCACCGTACGAGGAGCTCCCGACGACTGCCACGCAGCAACTCGAGTACCGTCCGAGACTAGGGACTAATGAGTGTTGTCACACGCAGTACCCTGAGTACCCTGAGTGCCCTGGGTACTCTGAGTACCCTGAGTACCCTGAGTACCCCGAGTACCCTGAGTACCCTGAGTACCCAGAGTACCCTGAGTACCCCGAGTACCCCGAGTACCCCGAGTATCCTGAATACCCTGAGTACCTTGAGTACCCTGAGTACCCTGAGTACCCAGAGTACCCTGAGTACTCAATAATCCTAAAGGACTCTCGGAGTCGTCCAGGCTACAGACATTTTACCTGTTCTTAGCTTCAGCTTCCTTGGTGAATACAAATATTGGTGCCTTTTGCAGATCTTGGGTCGACCACATAATGCCCTCCTGCATAGAAAGTGACTCGTTTTACCCCACCTGCCACTGGCATACTGAACTAGCTTGGTATCAAGCTTACACGACTCAAAACACTGGCGTCTTTGCATGAAATGCCCAATGTGCTACTTGCCTCCGAACTCGCTCCTGAACAATGCTCGACTGCGTTCAACTTTAAGCCGCGTCAACGCAACGGTACCTTCAGCGAAACAGTATCTTCAGCACAGCAGTATATTCAGCACTACAGTATCTTCAGCACTACAGTATCTTCAACACAACAGTGTCTTAAACACTACATTATTTTCAACACAGCAGTATCTTCAGCACTTCCGTATCTTCAACACAATAGTTTTTTCCACACAACAGTATCTTCAGCACTTCAGTTTCTTCAACACAACAGTATATTCAACACAACAGCATCTCCAACACTACAGTATCTTCAACACAACAGTATCTTCAGCACTTCAGTACCTTCCTCACAACAGTATCTTCAGCACTTCAGTTTCTTCAACACAACAGTATCTCCAACACGACAGTATCTTCAACACAACAGTATCTTCAACACTACAGTATTTATAACCCACCAGTATCTTCAACCGAACAGCATCTTCAACACAAAATTGTTTTCGTCAGAAATATTGCTGCCGAGAAAACGAACATCAAACTGTTGCTTCCGTTAGGTCTAGTGAATATTCCGAGGTAGTTTTGAGCTCAGCCTTTGAGTGAATTAGTGAATGAGTGACGGCTACGAGCCACCAATAAATTGCATTGCATATTCTCGTTTGTACACCTGTTCTCTTTTATTTGACTGCGGGATGCAGGGTCTTGGGAGCAAATGTAATTTAAGGAATGAAAGAATGGGTAATGAAGGGCGCTCTTTGACATCTCAAATTTTAGAGATAGATTCATGAAATGAATTATATTTCTTACAAATGTCTTTCATTCGGTGAGTTGCATAATGCCTTACATCAAATGCAACTCTAAGTTATGTCAGACTTTACGTCAAAACGGGAGGACGCCCTTGGAGGCTCCTGTCGAATGAATCACGTGTTCCATTGCCAGTGACGGCAGGTTAGCAGTTACAAAACAAGAAAAAGAGGAAGAACATTAAACATATATCTGAAAAGGTTTCGAGCCACAGTGGGACTGAGCCCAATTTGCGCACAAATGAACTTGTAAAAAAGGAAAAAAAAATCTGTACCAGGCAAATATTCAGGCGAGTTAAATTAGTGCTTCAGCCCGGCCGCTACTGCGCTCTGGTAATGCAGGCTACTCCTTTGGGCGGCAGAGTTGTTGCTGCCCCAGCTCTGTTACTGATGCTGCCCCAGCTCTGTTACTGACGCTGCCCCAGCTCTGTTACTGACGCTGCCCCAGCTCTGTTACTGATGCTGCCCCAGCTCGGTTACTATACAGTACTACTGATAGTCTGTTGCTGATACTCTGCTACTAATGCCTCCACCAAGACGTATCGACTCAAAAGGTACCCGACGGAATAACTAAAGATCTGTGTTGCAGCATGCTGCTCCCGCCATCGATATAATTAGGTATTTATATATCACTCGATCTATACCTCACTTAAATAATGATATTATATTTGAAGTTGGGAAAATAAATGCCACCCAATCGATTACAGTCTTTCGCTTTTTCTAATTTCTAAACAACGTTGTGAGTCAACTTTGACTTCACATATACTGTACACTCGCGTCTCCCGATCAGTTCTTGAGCGCACTCCATCCCTGCTGGCCAGGCCAGGAGTGCTCGCTGGGCGAAGCCTTCACGTCATCTCGTGCAAAGTAATGCAATAACACACACGTTTCATTCGGGGAGCGAATCTAGATTATAACTTTCTTCAAATCTTTATTTTACTTCATTTCTGACGATTAATTTCTTACGCCGAGAAACTGCCGAGCTAGCCACCAAAGAAGTTAGGAGCGGAATGTTGCAGCTCATATTTATTTTTCACCATGTCAAATATCGGGATTCGCTTTCATTATTTAAAATACATATATCTGCGTAAATGAAACTTAACCTTTCCTTCTCCTCGATAAGGTTTTTAAGCCTCCATTATGTTTAATTAGTCTGGGGATAAAAACCAATTGAAAGTATTTTAATGATTTGGCAATCGATCACTCTTGAATTCCATCATTACGTACGATTTTGAAATTTTTTTGCCTGATATTTAATGATAGTTTTTTACCAAGCTCAGTCGGAAATTTTTAAATGTTATCCAGCAAAGAAACCGACGAAGACGGTTGAAACTTGAATTTCTTCTCTAGAGCAGGGAGACGGTTTCTGACGGAAGCTCTACAACTGAAGAGACTTTCCATATCCACTGCTCAAGATCTTCAATGCATCTACAGTATGCATCTAGTCTCGGTTGGGGGTCGAGAATCGTTTTGAATGAGGGAAATGGAGTCAAACACTTTAAAATGAATTGCCGTGAGAGCTATGGAATATTTTGAATACTAAACGCAAGTAAGTGGGTTAAATCGTGTTCTGGAAGGTCAGCTCAGATTGGTCTGCAAGCATGACGCAGTAAACAACGGGGTCAGACCTGGTTCTCGAATCACGCGTTGCCGACTCCTGAAACGTGGTGGCGGGTTCTCTGCTACCCGAAGTGCAAGTAACTAATTTCAGTTACTCGGTTACCGTCGTCACACTCTACTCATAATGAGTCATTTTTGTGGTGACACTACAAGCAACAGTGTGCGCGTGTTGTGTTGCTCATATTCAGCACCTAAACAATTGTGAACACAAGTGTGGCACTCAGCAGTCTACTGATTGTTGGTTGGACCTTCCAGGATACATCATGAGTAGGAAGCTCGTATGATGGACACATCATGAGTAGGAAGCTCGTATCATGGATACGTCATGAGTAGGAAGCTCGTATCATGGATACGTCATGGCGAGTCGCTGACTGTATGAGACTATTTCAAAATGGAAAGTACAGCACCGATAAAAATTTGGACAGTGTGAGACACAGCGTAGGATGCCGACTATATTTTGAAACAAAAACAGCGCGGCGCGAGACCGGATTGCAATACTGCACCGTCATATGCGTACTGCACCGCCTTACTGCACCGCCTTACTGCACCGCCTTACTGNTTTTCCACACCTTTCCGCGCTGAAATTTTACACCGTCGGGAAATCCCAAAATCTCCAGTAAATTTTGAAAGCAGCTTCACTTGAATTCAGAATTGTAGAGAAATAAATAATGTTCACGCCCGCGAGCAAGATAATAAAAACACTTCAGTTTTGAGGCATTGAAGATTGCTGCCAAGTTTGGCCATAAAGAAAACGAAATATTTTGAGGTAAACTGGCTCACCTTCCAGTGGTAGACAAAGCTGGAACTTCGACGTGCGTTATGTAACTTGGTAAAAGTTTAAGGGGAAAAAGGTATCGCGCCTTTTGGAAATTTATGCACCTTCAATGTTGGTATTGGAATCGAGGGAAATTTGGATGCAACTTCGAGCGGTTCCATTTTTTTAAGATTTCGAATGCACGCTTTCACCGACGGTTCAAATGAAGGAAACCTTGCGCGGAAAAAAATTCCGAAGAACAAAAAGCGCTTTCATTTACATCTCGAATTAGCATTCCAATTCGCACAAGATAAAACTGCATGAGCTTCCTAAAAAATTCAGTGACGATTTAGTTCAATAGTGCTCGCATTTGAAAATTAATTTCTTCATTCTGCACAGTAGCACGACTCACCGAAGCAATTCAGGCCAGCATCTCGAAGGCACAGCAACGAAAGCCGCGGAGGAAAACAACGGTGTGCGACAGCTTCTGAAAAAGAACGAAAAAAATGAAACTCACATCAAAACCCCAGCAAAGTCCCGCACCAAACGATACGAGTTCCTCTACGAGCAGCTAAATAGTACCGCCTTCAGAGCCTCATTCTTCAGGTAGCACTGACGAGTACGGAAGCATGCCTCGTTTTTGAGCAGAAGTCAGGAGTTCTACAAGTAACATGCCCCGTTTTCGAGCAGAAGTCAGGAGTTTTACAGCTGGAGCTGGAAGTCTTACAGCTCTGGAGACCACCTCTGCAGCGCAGCCTCGGTTCAATTTAAGCGTCAGACGGCCCATGGAAAAATGAGTCAAATTGATGGTCTCGTGTGAAGCTGCCGAAACTTTAAAAAAAAGCAAGTAATGGCCATGCGTTCCATCCCGTGCATGCCCAGTCATGGTGGGCTCGCGCTGCCCTTGCAGCTTCAGTAGCCTCAGGACATGCTGAATTTCAGCTTCAGCCACCTCAGGACATGCTGAATTTCAGCTTCAACAACCTCAGGACATGCTGAATTTCAGCTTCAACAACCTCAGGACATGCTAAATTTCAGCTCCAGTAGCCTCAGGACATGCCTTATTACAGCTTCGGGGTCCTCAGAACATTATTACAGCTTCAGTAGCCTCAGGAAATGCCATATTACAGCTTCAGTAACCTCAGGACATGCCATATTACAGCTTCAGTAGCCTCAGGACATGCTGAATTTCAGCTTCAGTAACCTCAGGACATGCAAGATTAGGGAACTTTTGCTTCGCATTTACCAGGCAACTCTCCTGAGCTGCCAGGAAGCCTTGCATTCAACAACTTTTTGAATCCGCCATAGGACCTCCCGCAATAACGCTTTTACTGGGCACCGTAACACGCAATAATTCCTCTACTGGGCGCCGTAACACGCAATAACGCCTCTACTGGGCACCGTAACACGCAATAACGCCTCTACTGGGCGCCGTAACAGAGGTAAAAACTTTTGTGCCATGTTTTTCATTTTACTTTCTGTAAGTGACAAGAGAATTTCCGATGCCAAAATCGCGGGAAAATATTATTCACCTCAGAGATATTTTTTCCTTCTTGGTTCTGCACACTGCTCGATTAAAACTCCTGCCTTCGGCACATTGTTATTTGCTTACATGTCATCTTTTTAATTACTCCATTCTATGCATCTTTGACAAATATTTTCTTTCGTCAATGCAGGAGGTTTTGACAAAGTTTGAAGAATCTCAAATTTTTTATAATATCAAATATATGGAATTCTTTTGGCTATAAATTGAAAAGTTGCATCAACGAAAACATAATCTTGCATGATCTTACAGATGTCGTTTTATGCGAAACTAAAACTTCAGTCTCACCATTAAAACTCGCCCATCGAGCTTCCCCCGGACTCGTTCGAGGCTTGAAGCTACCCAAAATTGCATTTTATTGCGCTCATCGAACGTTATTGTTTTAGTCTTCGAGACGTGTGGAGCTTTCTTTGAATTTCCTGCTCCAAATGAGCGGCGTAAAGCTCAGAGTGCCGCCACTGGACTCGGTGGGCACCCTGGTCTTCTTTCATAAGAATACATCATATTATATACATGCAAATTACGTTTTATGATACAACCATAAATGTTTATGTCTTTCAAGTTCAGTATCGTCTTTCAAATAACAGCTAATAAATAGTTTGAGGTGAATTTTACGGGGTTTAGATTATTAAAAACTTTATAAACACCGCGTTATTTACTGGTATAAGAGATGCCTATTATCCATATTGTGAACTAACTCTTTTGAAATATGTTAACAATTTTTTATAGTTTTTGAAACTCTTGTTTTCTTATAAAGGTCTTAATGGTCGCTGAGAAAGCTCTCACAGCGCTGCTAAAGGGGGCAAAAGCTTGAAAAATAAACTAAAAACAGCTGCTGATAACTCAGAAATTTAACCTCACAAGATATCTCAGGTAAATAGCATTTTATTGGCCAAGATACTGTTCGATGATGTCCGACCGTAATCAATTTTCGAGAAGAAATTATTTTCGAATGCCCACGCTGGTGATGAACTGGTGCAGTTCTATTTGCAGCGGAGATGAAACCGCTCTTGAAATGATACTATCTTAATGCACTCTGCGCAGGCGCTACACCGAATTGCAATGTATGTTATAATACAGGGTGGCCCAGAAGTAACTAGCCCTGTTAGTTAGGATACATATTTTACAGGATACCATACAACCTGTAGTCCAATATAATCATCAACGCAAGGGTCAGTTACTTCTAAGCCGCTCTGAATCTCTTAACGAACGCGAACTGCGGATAATTTTCTGAAAAGCTGCTACGTTCGGTAGCAGAAACTATCAATCCTACTCTTAGAGGAGCGACAATACTATTTCAGAGCGCATTCCGATTTCGCAGTTCGAAATGTTAAGAGCTACCATCCGAGCGTCAATTAAACATCTGTCTGCAGTCGTTCAGCTTTCGATACAGCGACAGCAGCATCTGCCGAACAAGAATTTAGCAGCGAGAAATTGTTCAACGTACGAGATGTTCTGCGGTATTTGGTGACGGAGTTGTCGACTGTCAGTCCGTGGTGGACGCAGCCAACAAGGTTTTCTGTAAGATGTATTCTCAATTATATACCATCGTTCACTTTGGACAACTTTATTTTCCGAATATTAGTTTCACGAGGTAATTATTTCCTTTGCCCAATCACGAATTTCATTCGGTGCTGTGCCAATTCTATTTCTGCCTCTCACCGATTCACAGACTTCGACGGAAACTGTTTTTATTCAGTATTCATCCTCCATTTCCATCAGTAAACTTTGTTTAATTATTCTACATATCCAGGGATTTTTCATGCATGAATTTCATATTTGATCACTCTGTTTTCCTGGTGGTATCTGAGGTCAGCATGTGATCGGAAATAATGAGGATCGTAACAAAGGAGAGAAGAGAAAGACGGCAAAAGGAATGAAAGTTGATCATTTCAACCACGTTTTGGTTCATTAAATCAGCCACAGCAATCAGCTGCTGCAGTTCAGCGATAACTGGCGAACCATAAGTTTCAGCACATGGGCATCATTATCTTCGTGAAACACGAGTTGGAATTCCTTATGATAACATGAAACCCGTATTTTTTCAAATCTTGTATTAAACTGGACGTGAATGCATCATTTCTACGCACGTATGCATGTATATTATCTGGAAAGGCAATGAAAATGATCGCATTTTGAAGCACGTTAATAAGATTTAATATAACTGGAACTGCACAAAGTTCTGGACGTTAAGCGCGCAAGAAATTAAAAATAGAAGTACCTCCTTATCACCGAACTGTGTACTGAATGAACGCGGACATTTGTAAACGAACGAAGTACCTCCTGCTAGCTGAAAAATAAATCTATTGTAATGATGCTAAATTACCATGAGAACCGAAACAGAAATTCTCAGTCAATATTTTTATGATACGTAAACTGCTTCAGGAACCTCAAGAAATAGTGCGTGAACTGAACCAATAAACTCAGCTTGTATGACACTTGGGCGGTTTCTTGGGCGGGTGTTATTCTTTGTTTTGAATACATTATATAGGCCTATTCCCAATGTAGTGAGTGCCATATTGTTTGACCGGTTACCCATTAGTAACTTCACGCCCCCTGGTATTACCTCTGCCCTTACGCGCTTGTCCAGCCAGTCCAGCTCGTACGAACGATCGTTTTAATTTTTTTCTGGCTTTCTTTTTCTTATAAGAAATATGAACCCTTGTGTGGCATTGTAATTTTAGTGCAGCTACGCTTCGAACATCACCGAGTTTTAACGCATACTAAAAAGAAGGCGTAGAACGTAGTTTACTAAAAAGAGCATGCTAATTGACCTCAATCATTCAATTATTCTACTACACTGTTTTCTTCGTACTTGAAGATTTGGTTACCTACTATTGAGTGACATTAACAAGTGAGTAATATGCTATATAAGTTGCACAATTTCTGATTATGAACTATGCATTTCCCAATTTCTGTACCAAATAGTCATTTATGAACTTCAAAATAAATTTTTCACACCACAAGTACCTGCATTTTATTACAATAGAATCTCATTGGCAGAAACTTTTTCACAGCATGTCGTCCAGCCGGAAAGACATTTCAAACTTTTTTAACATTGCCACATCTTTCGTTATGGTTACCTAATTTACTGATGTTTCTTTGAACACCGATAAATTCAACCATGGCACTCACGATAACGTTACTTTCCTTCAGATGTCGGGTGCTGGAATGTTCAGCGAAGGAGAACCTCCAAATCCGGGACATCTTCAGAACGTTCCTGCGGATAGGACGCCTGCCGACGACCAATGAGGGAGCTGGCCCTGGCAACGTCCCGGAGGGGCTGCGATTAGTGGGCTTTAGGAGACAGTCCTCGGCCTACAGCAAGAACAGGCCCACCAGGAACGGGCAAAACTCGGCGAAGCTCGAAGCGTCCAAACAAGAGGTATGAGTACAACGCACATCGTTTATTGCTCAATTTAAAAGTTAACGCGAATTGTGCCACTGTTTTTTGAAGTCTCACCGCTTCCTCGTATTTGAAGTAAAATCGATTTAGATTTCAAGTTAACCGAATCGAGGTTGAGTTATCCTAGCTAGCGTTACCATGTACATATTGTTAATACCAGACTGAGCTCGTGTAGATCATATGTAATTTGGAGTACCTACTACATATAGTTTCCACGAGCATCAAAATCAAGCCCGTGTAGATCAAATACATTTGAAGTAGTGTCCAAGTACCACAAAATCAGTTTGAGTTCATTTACTACAAATGTTCTTGTCAGGGGACGCTGTGGTACGTTTGTCTCGCACGTGCAGTCCAGGAAAGTACTGAATATTTGCCGTAACGTATCAGGAATATTAGGCTGAACTTGAACAACTTATACCTAATGCCTTACTGAATTAAAATTCAAGACCCCTGTGTTCAGCTGGATAAAAGGAATTGCATCTAATTATCATCGCCTTCACTTGGAATAATTACATATTGTAAACTGTGGTTAGCAGGGTTTGATTGAGTCAAAAATAAGTATTCCGCTCTAAATTAATCTACTAGCAAATTCTTACCTGAGGTTTATTATTCCATCAGAAGATGGAGTTGCATACATCATTTGGTGTCAACGTTTAAAGACTGATAATGCAAATGCACTTTTTCTACATGAGACTCACATAATCTCAATAAAAGTTTGAAATTCATTCCCACTGGAGCATAAGACACGAACACCAATGTAACATGTCTACATAAGTTATTAGGTTGAATTTTCTTTTAATAAAGTTTAAGGAAAATTTATAAAATTCGTACTAAAGTACTGTTTCAGAAATCCTAATCTATTTCTCATGACAAATTTCTTAAGTGTGTAAATAAAGTAATGAGACTAAAGTTTGCTAACCTTACAATTCAATTGAAATTACGATTGCACATCGCACCTTTCAAAGCAGCTATCTTGGAAAGCCACGCAGCGCTGGGGACGGGTTTTCTGGTCTTCGTAGCTTTGCCGGAACTTAGATGATGAAATACCTTCAACTGCTCTGTTCAAGTATTTTCAATATTCTCTTGTTTCAAAATTATGTCCCTTGAGGTGAATCTTTAATCTTGGAAATAGGAAAAATTCCCAAGGTCTTAAGTCAGGCGAATAAGGCTACTGAGGAGAGAGAGAGACATGTTTTTACCTGCCAAAAACTCGTTAATCAACTGCAATCGCTGTGTGGTAAGGCGCATTGTCGTGATGCAGCATCCATTTGTTCTCAGTGTGCTACTACACATGAATTATTCTTCTTCATAGTCTCTCGGGAACTTCTCGATATGAATCGGGGTTTATTGTTTAAGCTTCGGGCAGTTAATTTCTTTATGAACGATTCCTATGGTATTAAAAAAATAAATCAGCATTGTTGTAATCTATTATTCGTTTATTCTGCCTTTTTTTTAGTTGCGATGATAGTGCAGAGTGCCTTTCCTAGATTTTTCGTATTGTTTCGGGTTCGTATTAAAAAAATATATGATTCGTCACCAATGATGACACGTTCCAACATTTGAGGGTTATTTTCAAGTAGTCCCTGATTGCCAAGCCTCGTTTTTGTTCTGCTGTCCTTTTGGCCGTGCAAAAAGTTTTCTGAACTAATTTCGCGCAGTTTTTCCTCATCCCGTCATAGAACAAAATCCGATGAACGGTGAGTGTGTCAAATTCAACTATTCCTCGATCATTCTGACCATCAAACTCTAATCCGAGTGGCCTTATTTATATAAGAACTCATATTTTTCGACGTTTTCGTCAGTTCTTGCGGTTGAAGATCTTCCCCTTTGAGGTTCGTCTTCAATCAAGTCTCGGCCTTCTGCAAATGCATTAAAAAGCGCTCGAAAACCTGGGCCCTTGACAAACCTCCATCTCCATAAGCCTCTCGAAGTATATTAAAGTTTCAGTCGCACTGTACCTGGGTCAGAAGCAAAATTTAAGGACTCAATTTTGTTCGAAATTATTCTCGCTCATCGTAGGAAAAATCCGTTCACGAATCAAATAGCTACAGACCGTGAAGTCTACCGAATTTAAACTCGCACTGATGACACATCAGATGTGACGATGATGATGACATTGATGATGACACTCCAGTGTTGTCAGATCTAACGCTCAGTGACCAGTCTCATTACTTACTTTATTTTCACACATTATGTGTTTCTGCCCATTGATATGAAAGTGAACTATTCTATTAGCAAGTGAGACTTTGAAATTCGTTTCAAGCCCACGGAACATATTATTTTGTCGGTAAATCGTACTTAGAAAATATTAATTTTGAAAATCTGTCGAATCTTGAATGTGGGCTCATAGTAACGTGTCTTATTTTGCACCAAACCCGTACTAAGGAAACTGTTCTATTTACGTACTCTACACGAGCAAGCAATATACATTGTTATTTCAGTAGCAATTCAATGCTTTTTTATCTAGTAATATTTTCATTATTAGTAATTTTTACTGATGAGAGAAAATCTTAGTATTGCTCCCTATTTTTGCAAAACGTTGATAAGCGAAGATGTTCTGTATGAAAAGAAAGGGGTGATGCAAGTCTGAGACGGACAACCCTGTTCACGGGTATCGTAAAATGTTCCTTGTTGAGAAATGTTTCTACTCAGTGTCAATGGCTTACAACTATCTCAGTAGTACCAAAATTTTAAAGTAAGCTTTTTCTAAGTCATGTTGCACAAAATTTACCAGCACTAGTTGTGCCAGGTCAAAAAGTCAATTTTTCTATGATGTTCCGAAAAAAGAAATTATCCGTCTTTCTTCGTCAACAGAACCAATTTTCTGCAAGCGTAACCGATCATGAAGGGTGCAGGTAGCCTTGAAAATCGTCGAGTCAGTCTTCTGGCGCCGTAAAAAGCAGCGTTTTTTATACGAGTGAGAAATTGGGCAAAATTTGAACTCAAAAACTCTTTTTCTCGGAGAGATTCGAAGTTTCGGAAGAGGAAGTTTTTATTTTGGCAGAGCGACTCGCTGCTCGCGAAGATGAAGAGGCCTCTGCACCCACTGCAACGGCGGGGGCTTTAGCACAATAAATTGCCGTGTCATTAAAGTTATTATTTGTAAAATACAAGAGATTGACGGTGGTAAAAAAGCAAAAAGTTTGGAAAATTACATCTTCACAAATACATAACTTTGTGAATTTCTAACAGCATCTTCACAGTGATCATTTGATTTATTTGGGAAATATCATGCATTAAATTGAAAAAAAATCAATGCCAAAGTAAATAAAGAATTTTAATTATTTCAGGTACACTAACCAAGTATTGACCTTTTGTATTAATTTCACTGATTCTTGAGAATCAAATTATAATCAGTAACACATCTGTGAGCAATACCTAGTTTTAATATGGCTGAGATCCCATTTAGGCGGTAGAACTGTCGACTTAGGAATCTCAAGTCAACGGTAATCTAAGTAAAACTTTCTTAACAATAAAAGTGGAGATTTTCTTGAATTTTTGATTTTCTGCGAAAATCCGCAGAAAATTTCCCAAGACAATTTTATCTGGCGGCAATGCAGATGT
>VOMN01129184.1:0-30974 GCA_014899125.1 Orchestia grillus | reverse complement strand
TGGGTACGAAAGATAGAAGTCTCGCAGACCCATCTACAGCCGAGGTAGCCCACAGTGCCCCCTGCCTGGGTCGCCCGTCGCTACAGCAGCAGCAGCAGGCACATTACACTAGCATCAAAGCACCGCACCAATACAACTCACGCGGAGAAACGGTTCTGAACTCGGCGTTATCTTCCTCGGGTGTTCCGTTACCCCAATATTGCATAAGTGCTTGTTATTTTTTTTTTCAAAATTAACCTTGTTCGGAAACTCAGGAGACTAACGCAGGGTTAAAGGTATCAATGGCTGTCGACGGGACTCGCTTTTTTGATCACGAAACCGGCTATTTCAAAGAGCGGTTGCGCAATACTGAAAAAAGTATGTACAAGGTGACCAGAACATTTTAGTCCTTTTTTGAACGCAGAGGTATTTATTTAAAACAGTGAAAACTTCTTTGGTTACTTTTTCTTGATTTTAAAAGGTATTCAAACTTGTAATGAATTCACACGACGTGTTTTGAGATAACCCACTGACCGCGTTATAGCTGAGAAAATCTTCATCAGCAACAGGAGAAAAAATCATGGTTACTGAAGCAACATCCAGGATAAATAATCAATAAAACAAGGATTTGCTCAGCACTGACGGAATTTGCCTCGTTAGACGTTTACGCATTGAATAAATTCCCCTTATAAATGTTAGAAAACAAATTTTTGTCACGTGCTTCGAATATTAAAGAAAAAATTCACTAACCTACTATGATAGCTTAACTCGGTGCGGTGGTGGCAATTATTTCAATTTTTCACTGATATTGTTGACAAGTTACAGCTTTCCGTGGTGACATTTGCTGACATTCAGGGAACAATGGTGGATTGGTCGCTCCCACATCAGCTTCTCGGAAAATCGAGAATCTGGTACAAACCGCACTCGCTGCGTGCCTCGGGACGAGGGTGAATGCATCGCAAACAAACTCGTCGACGTGAGCACCAGCAATCATACTTCAGCTTCTTGCAAGGCCACGCACTTCTTTTTTTATTCTTTAGAACTGGAAATGGCGTTGTGAATAATCGAAGGCCAGGGATGATCGAAGGCCAGGAATGATCGAAGNTCCTTGGCTGCAACGGTTTATAACTCCCGCACTTTTTCAACTCTGAGAACCCATAAAGCCTTCCAAAAATTTCCGACCATGCTTGCACGGGTTAGTGCAGCACACGTTTCGTATGGCGAGAACGCAAACTAATTAAATCATCCTCAACTTCTCGATAACACAAAAACTCGTCGTATGCATTGAATGACGCGACAAAAAATAAAGCAAAAGGTGCAGACTGGAGAGAGAGAGCTCGGGCACAAGCGTCCGCAGCCGGGGGCTGAGCCTCGCGTGTAAAAAAACAATAATGCCGCGACTTTCTCTGAAAATCAGAACGCACCACAAGGCACTCACACAAGGAGCTGCAGCGCTCGCAGGCCTGCATGGCCGATGACGAAATCGAGCTCGCGAGATGCAGCCGCACGACCATCCTTGCCTTGACACACTTGCTCAGGAGTAGCATTAACCCCAAAACAGCCAAAAAACGACCAAAAGATTTAAGGATGCCGTTAGTTTTTCGTAAAAAGCTAAATGCAGCAGTACTACACTTATACAGGCACAAGGCTGCAGCTAGTTTTTCGTACAGAACTCAATACGGCTTTATTCTCAAAATACTTTGATTTGAAACGGATACAATATTTTATAACACTGGATGGAGGGATGGGTCAAGTGACCTATTTCGATATTTCAAATCACTATAACGAGCTTCAGTTAAGTTGGTTGTAGTTTGCTTAGAATACTTTATACCTCTTCAATTAATTTATCAATAAAATACATTAATTTATTAAATCGCCGACAGTGGTGAAGCCCAAGTAAAGATGATTTCAATATTTTCAGAATTCGTACAGTACTCTGCGCTTGGAATAGGTTAATACTTTGCCTTCGAAGAGGGCCATGTATGGTACACGCGATCATGTAACCTTATGTTACCTACCAGTACACTGAGATCTAGGAATACGAATTTTTAAGTTTTCACATTAAATTTGTGTTCATTAATCTTATAAGCTAGTTTAGATTAAAAGGAAAATTACTAGGGTAACTATATTTGTGAAAATAAAATTCTTCAGTTTCACATTCACAACGGAGATGTTTGTCGACATGAAATTTTTCCTGTTAGGAGAATCGGAGTCAAAGTGTTAATAAAGCAAGTGATGTTAACCCTTTCGATTCGACTAGTGTGTACACATATGCATTGAATGAAAAATATTGTTTGTACAATTTTCAACAGCACATATCGTCTACAAGGTGACAACTCTATATATATATATATATATATATTTCAGCAAAAATAAACAAAGGTTAGAGAAAAAAAACGTAGATTGAATGAGCTAAACGGTAACAGTTAACGAGGTAACGTCGAAATTGAGCCGAGATCAGTAATTCTATCGCAAAATCAATTGCAAATCGCCACTCAAATATGCGGTAATTACATCAGGTTATTCGTAGAGTATCAATTTTTCTCTCACTCAGAGAACCGGCGAAGCATCGGTACCAGTCATTTTTTTGTGTCCGTTAGTCATCTGGTCCTAGTCAAACTACAGGGTGTGAGGGCCATTGGACGACATTTTTAGTACGCTTTATAAGCAATATTTTAGCAAAATATGCATGTATTTGAATCAACTTTGTACAAATATCCTTGATAATTCTTTATCAAACTATTCTATGAAGCTACCTTTGTCGCCAATGACTGCTTTCGAACGGGTCCGAAATTGCTGACAAGCTGAAATTGAGTAGCCCTTATTCATTTACATCACCTAGACAATGGCGGCCCTCGGTGAAGCAATGGTACTATGAGGATGTCGATTAGTCTCCCTTCTAACAGCGCTCCACATGTAACAGTCCATAGGATTCAAATCTGGCTATTTGGGGTCCACAAATTGGATGTCACATTATTTTTAATAATTCTCTGCTAACCAATCTTCGGTTACAATGGCTTTACGAGAAGGTGTTAAATCTTACTGACTCACGTATGACCTTTCGTTGAATATTTTACGTATTCAGGGCTTAAGGATCGTCTTCATAACACCAATGTATCCAGCAGCATTAAACCAAGACCGTGTGGAAAACTGTAAAGTATCAGGACATGACCTTCACTACTCGCAACTCGTAAAACTATTAGTTGCAGATAAAGCAACTATGACTGCATGCCTTTTCATTTCTTAGGCTAAAATCTCAATTTCAATGGGGTATCTGAAATAAAAATTTCTATTCTAAATGATTCGAGTGTGTCTCAAACTGAGAACGACATGTCCTCAAACAGCCCTCGTACTCAGCACTATCGTTTTGTCTGAGTAACGGTTACCACGTAGTAGTTAAGGCGATCATCTTCAATGGTATAAAATGTCGGCACTAACCCAAAACAGAGTGCAGTTTGGACCCCAAAATCCTGTATTGCTTCATTGGGCAACACTTGTTATTCGGTATAGAAATTCTACTCCAACGGCTCGCCAGATGACAGATGCTGAAATGATCAACACGAAGACAGAGGATGTGCAACTGATGACATTACGAGTGAAGACAATGGCGAAGGAAATGGCCAGGCACGCCTCAAGAACCGAAATTACCGCATTAGGGAGGTTCTACTTGTGTACTGGTACAGGTCACAATTTCTGTGCCTGTATATTCCCACTGACTGCAAATGCAACAACGACGGCTTGTTCATCCATAATAGCCGCCGGTGATGGCAGCGTTCGCATATCGTACCACTAAACTGGAGCTCAAATTCACAATTAAAAAGCGCTATGAAAATTACATTACACCGCCACTAAGTCGGGTCGAGATAACTTGAGCGCTTTTCTTATCGCACTTGCTCCAGGCCGCATGTCTATCATAATCATGCAGTGATCATAGCTGATGGTTTACCCATCTACTCTCCCTCTGCCGTCTGCCCTCTCCTACCCTCCCATGGCCATCCCCTTCCAGCCCTCCCCCTCCCCAGGTGAGTCGCACACAGCAGCAGCAGGCAGNCCCATGGCCATCCCCCCCCCACCCAGGTGAGTCGCACACAGCAGCAGCAGGCAGGTAAGGCAGCCCCGGGCGCTGGGGCCAGTAATGGTCCTGCCAGACTGGCCGGCACCACCGCTACACCGCTGTTGCACCACCGCCCTTCACCACTTCTGTTGCACGACCGCTGGCACCACTACTCTGCACCACTGCCCACACCATATTGCCCGGCACCACTTTTGCAAATGCCGCATTCATCACGTTGCGGCTGATGCACGTTGTATTCTGGCGCACCTTGTTTTGTATGTTGGGGTGCACCTGGTGCAGAGCTCCTTAAATAGTGTGCTCTGGGACACCGGTTGCGCGTACGCCTGCAGACCAAATTAACACGTTTCCTGCGACCGGACCCACCGGCGGGTCATTTTACCTCACCTCTTGAAAAAAGGCATCATCACAGGAAACGTTAAGTGCGCTCTGGTGCACCAGATGTGTGGTACGCCTGGAGGATCAATTAGTGTGCTCTGATGCACCAGTTGTGGTGTGGTACGCCTGCAGGACAAATAAGTGTAGTGCAGCACCAACAGTGTTACAAAACATGGTGTGTGACTTCGGCACACCTGGTGCGCGGCACGGGCAGGCGTGGTGCACCTCCAGAAAAGTCTTGGAACGAAGCCCTAGAGCCTAGAATCCATCAGGAATGACGGAGGTCTCTATAGTGTTAACTAAATACAGTAGATGCCCGATAGAGAGCTGTGTGACAACGCACTGCTCTACTTTGAACGGTTGAATTCTTTTAACGAATAGATGAATTCGTGACCATTAGCAGGGGCACGACAGAAAACCGTCAAACCCTTAGAGCCTCTGCCACCAACAGCCACTGAATCGAAACGGTTCGTCAACTCGAATGGGGGACGGTGAAAGGAAAATGCATCTGACAAATGGCTATTCGGAACTCACTTCAATTATAGGGTAGCATTTTTCCACGTATGGATACCATGCTGTTCATCTGGAAGCCTGGCTGTATCCAATGATGATGCTTTCTTTTGAATAGAGTGACAATTCGAATTCTACGTAAAATCCGCCAGCGGCGCATGCACAACAACAATGATTTACAGGTGTTCGTGTTTTTTCGGCACATTCCAGCTTCGACAATTGCACATCTAGAAATGTAGTTAAATTACAGAGCATCAAAAACTAGTGAATTTCGAAGTTCAATGTCATCAAAAATGTACAATTCCCAAGTCATAATTCTTATTCAATTCGGCAGGGAATCAATGACGTCTTTCACGAGTATTTGGCAGAGCAGCACATAATGGGAGCTTTTTAAATTTACGTAAGACGTCACGCACAAGTAAACACACGTATCATGCACACACTC
Source organism: Orchestia grillus (assembly GCA_014899125.1). NCBI lineage: Eukaryota > Metazoa > Arthropoda > Malacostraca > Amphipoda > Talitridae > Orchestia > Orchestia grillus. The sequence continues at coordinate 25,590 of VOMN01129184.1, read as the reverse complement.
ACACACGAGTGTCATGAACACATGCACAAGCAGCGCAAGTTGCAGTTGCCAGGCACATTTCCAGCTCCAAGTTCAACTGAATCATCAAGTTGATAAAGAACATCAAAGTTCAAATCACGCCGAAAACCTGAAGCTGGAGTGTGAGCAAATAAAAAGGCTTATTCTAAGATAGCATTTTAGTTAAAAATGTTCCAGCTTAGAAGGATTAGCCTAACATGAAGCAGAAAAAGATGTCGGCACTTCGTTTACATTCATTTCAATTACCTAAGAATCGGGTTTTCTCTCAATTTAGCAAGTCAAAAGTATTTTTTTCATTTTTGAAGTTCTCAATCAATTCATAAGCCCTTTTCGGGACACTCATTGTATTCATTATCGTAACAGAAATAGGCGCGAAAATTGTTCACAAACAAGTGCAACATTGTTCTTTATGGTTGCAGAAATGTGCGCAAATATTGTTCGTAGAGTTTCCGTGTAAGTTTTCCAAGCCTGAACCTCAGAAGTCAGAGTGACACAGGTGAGGAAACCAGTGCATGGTCTTGAGCAATTTACGCAACCTCGCTACGTTTTAAGCATCGTGAAAATTGATCTCTACGAAGCACCAAAAATAAAGCTTCAAGTACCTAAAGTTAGATTTTGCGGCACTTAATGCAGCAGCACATCACAAGATGTCACAAAACCAACCGGCAAACATTCACCTTAGAGCCCCAAATTTTACAAGCACCACACTTGCCATTCTTGAAACACATAGCCCATTAAACAATGTTTCCCTGTTGTGTCCTTCTACGCTCAGTGCAGCTGGAATGAAGCCGCAGTGTAGTTGTCCAAAACCTTCGTACGTCTCTTCATGAACGGTACGTTTCCAGTAAATGGACTGTGTGTTTACGACCAATATCTACCATGGTTCAACCACAATATTCACCGTAGTTTAACCGGAAAATTTGCAGTAGTCTAATCCCACTATTTGCTACAGCAATTGACTGGGCCGAGATCCAGACGGAGGGGCATTGCAACCCTACACCTAAACGGTCAAGTGTGTGACCTACAGTTACCCAATGCAGCTCAATGCTGCCGAGCGAGACGAGTCCGACCTGCAGTAGCGACTGAAACACAGACAATTTTCTTTGACTTTACTTTTACTACAAAAATAATGCGAGAAAACGAACTGACAACTCCCGCAGGCGCAATTAGACGTATAATTTACGGACCATTAATATTTTCCCAATTTCAGCGTTACAATGCTGTATATAAGTTATATTCACCGTCTCATTAGAAGCCCCAACTCACAACGCCACACAGGCAATGCAGGCATGTAATTTAATTCTGTTGATTAGACTACTAGTGAATTGAAAGCTCCCAATCCACATTAAATTTGATCCAAAGAGAGCGAAGAGAAGGTACAATTTAGTACGGATCATAAAAAACGGGGAATTCACGCACAAAGGGTATTCCCACACAAGATTCCCTGAGCATAGAAACGGCAAGTTAAGAATGAAGAGGAAGAAAAGACGAGAGAACGAGATGAAGATGTGGAAATTGAAGGAAGTAAAATGGGCACGAAAGACAGAAGTCCGAAGGCCTATCTACAGCTGAGGTTACTGGACAGTGCCCCCTAGGGACGCCAGCTCCCACAACACACGATAGAGAAACCTAACTCTAGTGCCCATCCCACGCCCTCCGAGGGAATTTTGCAGCTCAATTCCCATCAACACAAAAAATGAGAGGAATACTGTGGACGCGTCGCAGTTTCGGAAGCAATGCAATAACGACAGCAAGTTCAACTGATGCAAATGATTGCATCTTCAGGCTAATCGGGTGCGTTTTTTTAACATTCGATGGGCCAAAAATGAGGCTTTACAGAGTGTCCATGAAAACTGTACACATCGATTTTAAACATCAATAATTCTATGTATCCATGATATCAAATTTTCCATACAACCTCTTCAAACTCTATCAGGGTTAAACTGTTTTAAGGTTGAATGGTATCGAACTAGATTAAATGGTATCAAACCATATTGAACTTGAATATCTTGGAAATGTTTGGGCCTTTATGCCCTGGCCACTCTGGGGTGCCGCCGGTTTGTGTGCATGGTGTCCCATCGCATATTCGCGAGCTGTTGAATGAGACCGTTTCCCTCCGCCGNTTTGAAGTCGGTGTAAACATTTTTAGTGAACACCCTGTACAAATACCGGGTGGCACGAGCGTTTAAGCACGTTTTACCCCATTCATTTTTAAATAACATTACTCATCTATTCAAAACCATTTTATAACACTATTATTTATAAACCATCATTCCATAAATATTAATTTACTAAATATCGTATTAACCACAGTAAAACTTGGCAAAAACTATATAAATACGTTTATATAGTCCGTCATGGCCATCGAAAATAAATCATAAGATACTCAGTAAACATTAAAATGAACGATGCAGATCCTTTGCCACACGCCGTACTGTGCTTAAACAGCCAAGCGTCCCGTTCGACGGCCCATGATTACGTTGCAGGCATGTGAGTACGGACGGTCTCGGGGTTGAATGACCCGGTGGCATTTTCCAGGCTGCAAGTGCAGCACAGCTAAGTTTTGGGGCGCTCGCAATCAGGGTTGTGGAGGTGGTGTAATTTTGAGGGCATGAGGAGGGAGCCCTGACGCCTTCGGAGTGGCAGTAGCAATACAATAATGCAGGCCACTCCGATTACTTGTTGCTCAACTTCGAGCGTAAAATCGCGGAAGGCAATCAGCAATGGCATAATGGAGTAACAATAGCGAGAGAAAAAGTAATAGAGTAGTTGGGGAGTCGCGGTAAAACAAGAGTAACAGCTGTAATAAATCATGTCGGGACAGCCACACAAACAATTATCGAGAGCACAATTACAATGCAAAATCACAATGAAGGATTTTTATCATTGCAGATTTTCATGCTAAATAATTCCACATTTCCCCATTAATATTTACGAGCTAAAAAAAGAGTTGCTGGATGGAGTGAAGTGCACTTGAGGAGAACTGAAAGTTTCACTAACCCTATGAAAACCCACTTATTTTCTAAATGCACGAAATATTCCGTGAACAGTCGTTCGTATTCTATTCACTTGTGTGCGTATTCACTCTTGTCTGAACGAACCAATAAGAATACAAAACTTCTCTAATATTCCCCAAGAAAAACAGTGGTCCTTATAGGGTCAAAATATGAAGGGATTTGAGATTTTTTGTCTCACAGCTCCAGCTGAATACACGACGCCAGCGTCAGGTACAGAGCGACGAGGCTGTTCAACGTACAAATGAATTAAATCGCAAGAGAAAGGAACACTCTCAATAAAATCCAAATTGAAAGCCGTGCTATAAAATAGAATCCCCCAACACAGAATTGATTCGCGTTTCGAAGACTGAGAAAACTGGAGAAATGAGATAAAATAGACAAAGACTCTAAAAAACAATGTATTTTGAATATCAAGGTCGGTGCTGCGCTGCACATGGTGAACGAAAGAGAAGGTCACAGCGTGGGTGAGGGGTCCCAGACATGAAGAAACTAAAGTTTGCTACCGATGTGTCAGCACTGAGAGGAGACTTGGGGAACTACCAGTGAAGAGCAGGTAAATACAACAAGAGGCGCACCTGAAGACGAGTTGAAACAACACATGTGCAACAACATCGAAGCAAAAAAAGCACAACCCAATGTAATTTCTTCACCGCCCCATCGACGAATTTAAAAAATGGATAAACGTGCTCGGGGAGCCACAATTACAGGGAATCATCGATGGACGCTCAAATTGGAAAGCGAATTGAGAATGCGTCGAATAGAGTAGACCGCAGAATACTGAAATTGTTTGAAGGAATGGGAAGAAAGAGTGAGCAGCAACATGGAGTCAGCAGCTCAGAAGTGATAAAGTGTGTCAATGGCACCACGCAGCACAAATGAACGGATTAACCTTTCTTGCCGGATCTGATTTCTAGCGGAAAGCTAACTTTTTCGCTATGCGGCGTTTGCTTCTTTGAATGCATGTTTGAATTAAAGAAACATGAATGGGTCAGCAATAGCAGACGCCTTACTTAACGCTTCACGCTCGTTACCAGGTATTAAAAAAAGAACTCAAGCCCGTTTCAGAAAGAAATAACGTTAAAATAGCAATACCCAACTTAGTAAAACCATCACTCGGCCTACATATTTTGAGAGAAGACGCGACCCAAGCACCTATACCTGCAGGGATTGAACGAGAGCGCAGAAGAGATCCGAAAAAGTCTGGATCCAACTGAGGTCTACAAATTCGAGTGTAGGAAATGAGACCTACATCATACAGGAGAAGACGGCAACCTATGAAAGCTGTGAAATGTCATTTTTATCACCCTATTATATGGGTAAATAATTATTCCTGTACTAACTAATTCAATTTGATGTCACCCAAGTCCTTTTTGGTCGAGAAGAAGTTCACTAGCAAGCACATAAAAATTTCACTGTACATTGGATAAATAAACACTTAACATCGTTACTTAACAAGTAGGGATTACAAGCGCGTGCATTGTAATTTAAATAATTGAGACCATTGAACAAATTTTCAAAAAGCTGGAAAAGTGTTAATTAGAAAGGGGATATATTCTAACAACTTTGGAACCCGAGTAACAGCTGGGTCGTAAAAGCTAGTTCACGGCACTTTCTCAGTAGCACTGCACGAGATACTAGTCCGAATGAGACCCCGGTGTACAGGATACTCGTAACGTCTCGTTGCAGATTTAAAATTTCATTGCAAAGACAAATGACAGAGAACAAAAATTTAACTTTTCGCATTTTAAAGACAATAGTTATACTAGTTTGTTCCACTGCGTATGCAGTATAACAGAACGAGTTAAATTAATGTATCTTATTAATCGCTTTGGTTATTAAATTTCAAAATTGTGATGAGGCTAAGAGCACCTCCCTGTATTTCACAAAAGAAAATCCTTTCATGGTCACAATAACGGAACGCTTGAATACAGAATGAAAACTTATAATCGTATAAGAATAAGAACAGGAATACCTCTTCAGGATTTCCCACGAAAAAAAAACAGAAATACCCTAATCGAAATCAGCACGGAAGCCCAACTAGTTAGCACCGGAAATAATTGCGAGGCCCTCGACAAGAAAATAGCACAGCCATCACTCGTAACTGCCTTCCAAGAAATAACTCACCGTCGAGTGGATCGCCTAAAAAAGAAACTATGTACACGAAGGCTACTCGTAAGGGGACACTTAGTGAGGGCTGTTTTAAGAGCCCCCAAATCCCCAAGGCACCATTTCACAACGCCATACCCGAATAAGGTAACCGCTAATTGAGGCACCGTGTGTTCCCGCTGGTGAAATGCCACAGGCAAAATCAATCCGAACACAATGCTGGATGGTGACAAGAAACACCGATCTAATCAATACTTGTCTAATGTGCGATTACATAAAATGGTTTAATACATTCCAGGAAGTGACCGTTTTTTATGTAAGGTTCTGTAAATTTATATAAAGACTAAAAACATGTACGTTAATAGATGCTATATTAAAACCTATTCATATACATTACGAGTAGTAATTTAACATATAAGGGCTCTACACAAAAGAGGTTTCCTGGTCATTTCAGCTGCAGAGGCCCTACCACATGGTAAACAATCAGTAGGCAAATCCCCTTCTTGAATGAACTTCTGCACTCATGCACGTTGGCCGAGAAACATGAATAACGTGTCGCTGGAGAGTGCTGGAGTGGGCCCAAATACGGCTACTAATGACCAACGCGGTGAAACAAGCTCGTAAAAACAAACCTCACATTTCGTGGTCGATGAAAAGAGAGACGGATCACGCCAAAGTCGATAGAAAGTATCCAGTTCAAGCCAGACCTAGCAAGTTATAGGGAGGCGCTACCTGGATGATGCCCGCTTCTCGGAACTCAAGAGACGCTTCAGAACTGCTTAGAACTGCTTCAGAGATCACGCAGAGATTGTCATCTTAACACCCGTGTCAACGCATGGACTCAGGCCACTATCTTGTACATACATAAACGCTGCCAACACCGTGTGTCGGTATACAGAAGTAACGAACGTAGGCTCAAACAAGTTGGTTTGCTCCCAACAGAGGAAGGATGCCCTGAGATGTTCGTCGATCGTCCTGGGGCTACGGCGCGAGAACCAGACTAGGTCCGCCGAGTGTCTTAGTGTATTCAAGGCTACCCGACACAAATTCACACGTAGTGTGGCCATTTAAAAGGTTTATTTTAAGCTACCCAATAAACTTCGGTTCATTTATGGCTATTTAACATTTGTACCTTCTTATAGCTCCTTAACGTAGCAGGACACGACCGTGAGTAATCCGGCCGAGTGACTCGCTAGCTTCTCCGGAACCCGAACTCATCATCGCGAGATTACAAGTCTCCCTCCCTTCAGCAAATTTGTGGGCTCAATCGTTAAGTTTCACACGCACCCATACAAAATTAATTTTTTACAAATATTTATAGGTCGAAAAGAATCACGTTAATTAATTTTGACCAAATTTTTTGTTTTGCGATTTGAAACACATTTTTTATTCCTTTAGGAGCAACGTTTTCGCCTGTCCCAAAACATTATTTCCATAAAGTAGAAAATTCAAAATTAACATCCATAGTTCATTTACGACACTTTGAGCTGAAAATTACCACAGAGTTATCAAGAACTGCACGGGGGTGACGAAAAACCTAAAAAGCGACTCCAGTACACACAACTTCCAGGAATCTAACAAGCCGTGCAAGGCTCTCCTTCCAAACGAACGCTCTCCAGGCACGTTCCGAACGCACTTTGTTCACACACGTCCCCAAAATCCCAAGCTCAACCAAATATTTTGGTTCGTTGGTTCGCATTTTAGGCACTCATTCCAAGAAGTAATCTCGTCATATTGCGTGATGCGTGAGATTTAGACTCTAGCACATGCACTTTGATGTGTAGGGAATCTCACTCACTCGCATGTCTCCCGCCATGTGAGGCCTTGCCCTACCAATCTAATAAACACAACCGCTGTAAACCTCGCATCAGCCAGTACTCCAGAGTCCTCCAAAGGACAAGAACGAGGAATGTTAGAACTAGGCGTCTTGAACTGGCCGTCCCGTACATCGCAACCAACAATTTCACATTACATACTTTTTCTGAACGAAGAAACAATATTTCGCAACCAACAATTTCACATTACATACTTTTTGTAAACCAAGAAATGAAAATTCACGTTGCTGTGAGTGTACAGAGACAACTTCCGTCACCCGCTGCTGCGACACGAAGTTCAGACTGGAGAAATTCTATGCGTCAGACGCACTGAAATTCTGGGTGCCATTTAGAAAATGTCAGCAGTAGCTCAGTATCAGACCTATCAACAGACGTAGGTTAATAATGCAAGTATTGCTGCTGACAAGTTCATTTGAACTACTCCGCGTAATTGTAGCTGGATATGTGATGATACAATCATAACATTTAGTAAAAAATGCAAACCAATGCCAAGAGAAAGAGTACTTAATTCTAAAAAATTGTAAACCATCTATGGGTAGTTTCCACCGGTGATGGCGATGTACACAGCTTATATAGCGTGGCTGCTGCATAAATGCAGTAGGAAAAGACACATTAACTAAATACGAACGCGCTGGTAAATTGCCACAGTTTTTGAACGATCTACACGCAGTCAGTTGGTAAATATAGCAAATATGTACATGTAATATCCCAATATACACCAACAAAAATCGCCTTATATTCTCAAAAAGCAATCACGACTTGCGATGTACCTTAAAGTAGTTACAAGTTACATACAATAACTACCTCGTATAATTATTCTAAATATACTAACGACAATCCCTTTCAATTTTGATCAAAGCAATCCAAAATCGCATTGTGCATCAAAGTTAACGTATATCGCTATCGCATGCATCAACTTTAAGTACCAAAAATATCTCCAAGTTTCAGAAAAATCCTAATTGAATCGGCCCGATGCCTGCGGGATCTCGGGGTGACGAGCGTGTGTGGCGCTGGACCACGTGTGGCCCTCCACGTGACGTGCCGGCGGCCCCGCTATCGCGGGCCGGAAGCGCAGCGCAGATGCCGCAGCCGGGCAGGCTCGAGATGAGGCCGTAGCCAGCATACAGCGCGCAGTGAGGATTTTACAAGTGCTGTAGAGTAAGTATAGCAGTGTACGTATACGATTTTACACGTACAAGTGAACGAGAATGTATATAAAACCAACAATTTTACACGTACAAGAGAACAAGAATGTGGATAAAACCCTAAATTTTACACGTGGGAGAGAAAAAGAATGTGAAAATTCACGGTTTCACGTAATTCTAGGCAGTGGAAAGTAATTCCAGTGGTGCTTTGGTAAAATTGACCCGAACATTATTTCCTTGAGTAAAGTGTTCCGTAAAAAGGGCAGAATTTGAAGTGGGTAATGTGTCCGCGAATGTTTAGAAAAATTAAAAGCACATGTTCAAGTAAATTCTATTCAGCAACAAGGAATTATCGACGTCAAGCTTTAAAACGGTAAAGGTATCAGTATAGTTTTCCTAATTGCAGCAGTGTGAAAAATGGTCTTGAAGGCTGGCACACCGAACTATAAAGAGAATCAGCAACATGAAGCGAAAATTTCATGATATTCTAAGCCAGTTCTCATACATAATCACCGCCTAAAAACCAAGTCATCGCTCGGTCGATGTATATGCATTATGCAAAACTCAGGTCTCGCAGTCTGTAAGCATAATGACCCCCCATTACTCGCTACAGCAGAAGCAGGAAAAATGAAATTCGTAACTCGTGCAGCATTTTTAGTAAATGACACCCCAACACGTCAGCGCAGTGGCGTGACTGACTGCTGTGCTGCACGCCTCTCAGCCCTGCTGTCCTGCATTGCAGCTGTCATTTCTCTGTTCAAGATCTCTCTTCATCCTGCTGTCCTGCATTGCGGCTGTCATTTCTCTGCTCAAGATCTCTCTTCATCCTGCAGTCCTGCATTGGAGCTGTCATTTCTCTTGTCACGACCTCTCTTCATCCTGCAGTTCTACATAGCAGCTGTCATTTCTCTAGCCACGACATTTTTTCATTGGTGACGTCAGCCTCAACAATGACTAGGCTCCTTTCTACATACTAACGGACAAGGTAGGAGACGGAGGCGCGTCAGCATGAGTAAACAACTTCAGGTACAGTCGTTCTCCTCAGAGCTAGATCGGTTCCAGTGAACAACCGTTCTACAAGGGTCCCCAGCGTAGAGCGTTATTAAATAAAGCAAGCATCAAATACTATGGAGAATTTTTGTGTCATAAGAAACAAATAAAGTGTGTCAGTCATAAGAAGATAAGAAGATAGAGCGGTTATCAAGTGGAACCGATCTTGCGACACGACCCAGCAGGTCTTGCCTCCCCCAGCAAGGCCATAGGGACCTTTGCAACTAGGAGACTAGTATTGACAGAGGAGGTTAAGTCAGCCTCACTCTCCAACCCTTGTTTGAACTAGCTGAATGTAACCTGTGATATTGTAAGGGTGAACCCATCGGGAATTTAGGTCGAGAGAATACTAAATTAGTAGCGGCTCCAGAAAGAAACCCAATTCAAATACATACAATGCTGGCACACGTACAAATTGAATGTTGAACTATCGATATGCAACCACCAATCCTCGATAGGGCATGCACATGGTGGAAAAATTTAAATTGATCCATTCTCGGCCGAGTTTGGATTTCACATCGCGTTTGAAAAACGCTGTAACTGAACCATTTGACGGATGTGATATGGTAATGTACAAACCCATTTTCTACGAAGTACGTAGCTCTACCCTGAAGTTTTAGCTTGGTAATCAGAAAATTATACATACCTGATCTCGGGCTAAAAGACAAGAGTCTGAAAACTGTAATTTGAACTTCAGAAAACAGAAAAACTCTACATAGCTGACACCGGAGCAGCAGTCAGGGTACGTGTTTAGTTCAAGATCGCGGCCCTCAGGAGCGATACGCGGTGCTCTCAAGCGGCAGTTCTCAGGTCAGCAACAGTCAATCGATGGCCAGTGACCCGAGTGTTCTATCTATGTACACGTCTAATATACAGTGACGTAGGAACAACGTCATGTGCGGCAGGTCACGAACGATCGGTATTTCACGATGTAATTATGTCATTATGCGTGAAGAGATTAACTGACACGTGAGTGGTACTAAGCGCAAAATAATTGGATAGAGTAAATCGCTTACGAGTATTTTAATATTCGTACATACTCCTGACTCGAAAGAAGAACATAATTGTCATCTGCAAATTGATCTCGATTCAGACGCTACCGGTGGACTTAGGAAAGTAAAATGCCAAAATATAAATTTACTACTCAACACTCTACATGGTGCATACTTTGAAGTCTAGCACACATGAAAAATGCTCAAAACTTTTAAATCGGCGAACGAAATGACTTTTACAAAAGAAAAAATACAATTGAACACTCGGAACTAAAATCACACACACAAGACTAACTCTGACTAGGCTTGATGAAACCACACATTCTTTTTGCGTGATCAGGAACGAATTTAATCAAGGAAAGGAGTTCACTTCGCACGAACTCCTTCCCTTCTTTTCAGGTCACGTGCGGCTAAGCAGCGCTGCAGTGTGGCAAGTAATCAGGCCAGATTGCCGGCCAAGGTAGCCTCAAGGATGAAAATGACGTGCACAGTTAATGAACTTCACTGCAGAGATGTTAGCACAGTTCATAGAACATACACGTGTAATTTGCTCGAACAGGGACTGCGTATTATTATTGATGCTGGCTATGATTTTGGATATGGGTTTGCCAATGGTATGGGTCATCATCAGCTGCTTCTAGTTCTCCCGGGAGATTTAGAACTGAAAATTTTTGTTTCAAGTGACTTATCCAAAAGAAGCAACGGCACATCGGACTTGACTGTGAGGAGTGCAGTACTTGTCAATATTGATTGAAGAAATAAAGAGTTTCGAGCAAAAAATAACATAAGAACAAATGCGAGTTCCGAGATAGTTTCAAAAAACAGCTTAGAAACTGAAATTCACAGTATACCAAAACAAGAGTATGACTGCATTTTCTCGTGCTATGGATGTAATAAACAAAATCAAACTCTTAACATTTACGAAAGATCACCAAATTAACGACGCAATTGGCTATATATAAAGATGAAGCACACAATCAAGAAAAATTGTACATCAGTATCAAGTATAAATACAAGAACGATCTGCTAATAACGACATGCACCACATGTTGTAGTTGTAATACAAGCAGTCCTCGCTTAACGTCCAGTACGTGCCTCACATTAACAGCAATCATGCCTTGTTTTACGGACAGTAACTCAAATTATGCCCCAGACTATTTTCTCTTTTGAACTGACTATTTTCTATTCCTTCACTCATGGCTTCATTTTCCATGGTCCAGTGTACATTAACGCCTCACATTAACGGAAACACAAGGCACAGTGGGTGTATTTTAAAGCGAGTACGGCCTGTACATAGATTCAAATTTTGACGAGTACATCTGTCTAATTTTACCAGGACCGAAAAAAGATCTAACAGGACTTCCAAGCACCGGTGAACAGCCATTCAATTTACAACACAAAAAGCTACAGAATCCCATCAAAGGATCACTCAAAGCAGGGCGAGGCCAAGGCAAGTTTCAACGAACAAGTTACATCGTCGTTCTCGCCTTTGTACTCACAACGCATTGGATCTTTTAGGAAATCTTATTCAGGACAATTCCAGGCACGACTGTGCGTCATGCTGCGCAGCCTTCTGACGGCAGGTCATTGCTGGAGAGTAGTGCTTCTTAACACATTCGCTGTCGCCATGAAAGTTTCATTGTTCCATGCCATCAAAATTGTTTTTCATCAATGGGCATTTAAATTATAACTTTTCTGATGGTAGTGGTTCTACAGAGTGGAACACCTGTAGCCCCTGCATTTTCAACGAAGAAGCACGTGTGCTTCAGAGACAAAAGCTAATGATAACAATTAAATATAGCTAAATAGCAGTTGACCTTGAAGTAGCAAAGTGCTCCATGACGCACATGTGGCAGCGCACGTCTTAACACGTTTTAATTGTTTGAAGTTATTTTCTAGTCAATTACTATTTCTACATTTAATTTATACTTTTCTCCTGAAGGCCTATCAATGCTTAATTGGGTGTAAAATAAAAACAGCAGGACAACACTTTCAGAAGGTGGGCTGCAGTTTAGTTCAAACAAACACATGACATTTGTTAAAGAAATTGCATTGAGTGAACTGAATTCAGTACACGTGGCAGTAAAGACTTGTGAATCATTCACATAGGAAATTTTACGTTTAAATACGATTTTCTCTAATTAAAACCACTCCAACAAGAATTGTCTAAACGATTTTCCGTGTTGAAATGTTTTCGTAATTTATACTGTACATAAAATGAATTGAATTCAAAGCAATGCGGATACAGTCGAGTTAGAGGCAAGTGTTGCTCACAGAAAGTCATTGATGCAACGCCTGTGGCGGTCGCGAAGTTTAGACTAACTTAGACGGTATTTCCTAGTCAAATAATGGTTGTAACCTCGGTGTCATCTTGGATTCCATAGAAACGGTTCTAGCACTCAGGCTGAGGCCACACTAGCATGCCGGTTTTTCAGAAAGATCAAATTTAATGCTTCTTTTTCAAAGGCAGTATCACCCCGGGATCGTATTCTGGACCTCTAAAACAGTAGGCAATCGCGTCATCATTACGCAACGGCGCCCACATCGCGAAATTCTTTTAGTGGAGAAAATCCTGGGAGCTAGGCGAGAGAACTGAGTCCAGGTCCACCAAGTGGTCAATTCTAGAGCACCTGTTGTTTGCAGTACAAACGTGACTCTGCAAACGACCCTCCTGCGCTGGCTCGGACAGACGTGACTCGGCCACACGAGACAGAATCATCAGGTCATTTGCCACACTTGAGGAATTTTGAGTCCAGCTGGGTCTAGCCCACGATAAAAAATCCTCATGTCACTTGCGTCACTTGCCCCACTTGAAAAAAATTAAAATCTAGCACGTAATTGGGATCTCTTAACGTCGTTTTTTGAGCTGATTGAATTTTTCACTCTAGCTCAAGCGTCGAAATTTTATACGCTCGGGAAAAATCGAAATAAACGTTTCATCTACAAGATTGAGTACTTATATAAAAAACAGAGAGAGTTTGAATGTCGCACAATACTCATCAGTGAGTATGAAGGTTTCAGGAAGAATTTATTAGCGAAAAATACATTCAAGTAACTAGAAAAAGAAGCGATAATCATCTGCTCTTCCACCCACAGCCTTGGATAACAAACAAAAAGCAATGGTATACACAGCTACCTGGTATAAAGTCCTTAACTTGAAATTGTTTGCCAAACTTTACTGTCGAACTGACGGAGGTTTTTTGTCAATCGTGCTAGATTCTGCCAAGTTTGACGATCCTGAGAATAATTTAGACTGTAATAATTTCCCCCCTAAATCGAAAAGAAGACAATAGAATGAAAGTATTCCTGACAATATGAACAAAATCCCCAAAATACTGCAGTGGGCGGCTATGAACACCTTTGCCGATTAACAATTGACTTATCTTGACGAAAACTAATTGGCCAAGGCTGGAAGGTTCAAATTAAATAATTTTGAAATTACGTTTCCCTACTACGTTTACTACTAACTTTGTGCATAAAAAATATATATTTCTGAAATGAACATCATAACCAAGCCCCAGCGTAAACAGAACTCAGCACACCTCGACGCGTACCAAACCGCAAAATCCTTTAAAAAAACAGGATAAACACCAGAAGCGCACCTCCGCAGCACCGAGAACAATTTCTTCCTTCACATGCTTCCGGGAGTGCACGTAGGGCACGTAACCCAGCATGCGTGCTGTGGGCGGTCTAGCAGCTCCATCACAATAAAGCAAAGCACAAGCCCTCGCCAGGTGATGTGATTACAGTAGAGGCTTCCCAGGTCGAGGTTGCAAGCAACGACGGCTCGTCACGTCAACTTGAATTGCTTTAGGGAGCGGACTTAGTCCATGAGGGGTGGATCCCGCTGCATGTGCTTCTCCTTTGCGAAGTGAAGGATTTCTACTGGCGTGAAATGTACTCACGGTTGTTAACGAAAACTTGAAGGCGGGGTTATACTCGACGTGTGTATTATTAGTTCGTGATGAAGCATGACGAGCTGGGAAACTGATCGCTGACCACCAGACATAAGACCAAGTGGCGAGTTTGCTGTTACTTAAAAATCAAATTACTCTAAGAAATCTGAAGCTGATTCAACTCGAATTGCAATACACAATACATTGAGCAAACAATTTATTCCTATTTCATGTGGCATTTTTTGATGCCACGATATACCCAGCATGGCTCCGACATGTTGATCCTCACTCGTCTAACAGTGCAAATGTGTTGGTAAGCTCGCATGTAAAAAACGCGGATCTCGAGTGCATGAAGGAAAATAATCATACTATAACAGCAAACGCGTGCCAGTCATAAATCTCGTCGCAACAAACCTAAACTGTCAAATTTTCAGGTTTAATTGTGGTCAAACAACACGAAATCGTTGACCGTCAAACAACACGAAATCGTTGACCATGCGGACTTCAGCAGTACGAAAGATGAACTCAAATGAAAGCCCACGTGAATGAGCCATGCCGATGAGGAAATAGAACACGATGAATCGAAGATGCTTTGAAAATCCCACGCGTTTGCCTTGACCATGCAACATGAAAGGAAATCAAAGTCCGAGGCAGATTCAATGACCATTGTCGTACTGAAGAAAGAAAATGTGGTAAAAACATACATAAGATTCATTGACAGTTAGATCACACAGTACGATCGACGCTTTGTGGATGAACGATATGTGTTCCACAAATGAGAAATGATGATGAACTAAGCCTCCCTCACATGTTCTCTGGTTTGACAACGACCTGCGATTTCCGTAGCTATGTGCATACATTCTCGTGACGTCTGGTATTTTGCCTCGATCAAAGATGCGTCGAAGTAAAGCAGGTAACCTTAAAACCCTTCATGCTTTGAAAAGTCATACGTTTTCCATCATAAACTCATATTAATGTCAATGGTTAAGGATGGTACGTACAATTAGACCATATATGGTCAATTTGAAAAAATAATAAATTTGCGTTTTCAGTGTTCGCCCATTTAATGTGGCGTACTGGTTAGCGTGATGGCCTTGCATCCGGGACGTTCAGGGTTCTATCCCGGTTCAAGCAAGGTATTTCACATAACCAGGGAGTACTTCCCTTAGGGTAGGAAGCTCAAACCACACATTCCTCACATCCCAACCACGCGAGTAGTTGTAAGGCATTGAAAACGCAACGGTAAAACGTGTTGGAATTATTGCAGGTTATTTTTTTAATTGTCCTTATAGGACATCTAGATAAAAATTATTGTGGTCAAATTTTCAAATTAAAGCAAGAATTGAGGGTTTAAAGGACTGTCTTAGCTGCGGTGCTAAGAAGGTCTCCTTAGCTTGGATCGGTTTTTTCATGATAGTCAGCGTCGCATTGTCAACTTTTAGTTTCTCATTTCCTTTTTCTTCCGCACTTTCCTGCATTTGCATTGTTTTTTTATGGTCGACCCGACACAACCAAAAACGCTCGAAACCTTAAAATACACTAAAAATTGACGTCCCCACACACTCCTTGTACCTGAAATTAGAACAATTTCCCTTATGAATTACTTCAATTGCAAGTTTGCCTTGGCATCTTTCCCCTCAGACATAAGGACGGCGAGCATCAGCACATAAACATCTATGCAGAAACAGGGGCCATGGATATGAGGCATTGATGTACAGTCGACGCTCACATCAACGGACCTCGTTCTAACGCACTTCTGAACAATTGGGGTACCTGTCTACCACCAACTTGGTCGATCTCAGAGTGCGATTCCAAAAGTTGCTGTTAGATATCTCTTTCGAGCAGGTAAGCGTTCCAAGTTTTACAGAACACTGTGCGATGTTGTCCATAGATACGGCATTATTAAACCACTTCTTCCCGGTACAGTCCGTTGGTGCGGGCGTTTCTCCCCCGTTTCAGTCCGTTGGTGCGGGCGTTTCTCCCCCGTTTCAGTCCGTTGGTAGGGGCGTTTATCCCTCGTTTCAGTCCGTTGGTGTGGGCGTTTCTCCCCCGTTTCAGTCCGTTGATGCGGGCGTTTCTCCCCCGTTTCAGTCCGTTGGCGGGGGCGTCAGTTATGATCTTGTTCTCACTGACGAACAAATTTCACCTACAGTTACACGCCTCATATTGGTACGAAAATACAGCATATAGCTTTCCCCATCAAATAGTTAGCTTATAAGAACTTCATATAACAATTGATTTAATAGAAGCTTAATTAACTACACAAACGCTTACAAGCGCCATATTGGTAGGAAAATACAACATAGCTTTCCCCATCAAACAGTTAACTCATAGAAATTCCACATAATAACAAACTTAATAGAAGTTTAATAAACTTCACAAATTGGATTGAACACGCCTTGCCCGTTGCTCTGCCATTCCCTTTAATGTAGATTAAAGAAGATAGGATAATGTTAAGCATCTTAGGTCTGCCCCCAACTTACTCTATTCTGCAAGGACGATGGCAAAGTCGGTTTGAATCGATGTTCCGGAATAGTTAATGCGCTGGTAATAGGCCAGCAGGCTACCGTAGGGATGTCAACAGCAAAGCGTTATCGTACAGCGCAGGGAAGAGCATTAAATAAGGCAACTGATACCCTTCAAGCCAACAGTAATAGCATAGAAACATGTACTGAAGGTATCAATAACATGAAAACGGTTTGATGAACATGTTTCTATTTCATAACACTCTTTAAACTGCAAAACGATCTCGTTATATTATTTGATGCACGTGTTTCAGTTAACCGCTGAATTTTATTTGGGCCTAAAAATTTTCACATTCGCAATTCCCCAATGATTTTCGTCAAATATTTCTGCTACAATAAGAGGAAACAGTTTTGGACCATTCACTCCCCGCCCCAGGTACCCAAATGATAATCAAAAAGGAAGGGCCTGTGGAGCTCGATGGTTGTTGTAAATTAATACGAAAGTAAAAAAATACCTATTCTGAAGCTTTCGAAGGTTGACCTCCAATTCATCCTACTTACACATCACTGTTTTCTTTTTCCAAATCTACCAGGAGAACAGACTACAAGACGCGCGATTTGGAGGCAATTTGGGTACAAACTTGACACACCGGTGAGCCACTTCCTCTTTCCAGACTTCAATAACACTACGTAATGTGACTTTTGTTCCTGGCAGTTCTATTATTTCACAGCTCCTTCCACTATAAAATTGTAAAACAATAAAAATGCCAATTACTTCAATGAAACTTTCCTTTTGTATTATACTTGCATTATTATTACTGGCATTATACTGAAGAAAGGCAAATTTGAAAGTTTTTGGACCTGATCAGATAAGCAAAACCCAGGCATAAATTTTATTTTCATTTGGCTTAATTATAAAAAAATTGAGGAATTGCGGTTTCAACCCACCAACAAGGCAAAAGTGAAATTTTGGTGCGTATTGGTGTGGGCCCAGGAGGAACATTAGGCATTCGGACGTTCACATGCCTTTACTTTATTCCCGTCTAGTGAAATGCGGCTGAAAGACAGAAAAGTCTGCCATGTCCTTGCGAGGAGAAACACGTCATTTCCGTACATGGCATATCTTCAATCTGCCCTCTAACCATCATTTTCCGGCCGTCAAACTCAAAAAGAAATAATCATTAAAAAAAGTATCGCAAGGATTTCTAAAGAATATTCTCAATAGCAATTTTATACATTTCGAAAAAACCGTAACATATTTTGTAGTATATCCCCTCTGATTAACTCATCTTAAAATCACTAATCGAACGTCCTAAACACTGACAAGGATCATTATACACCGGGGGAAATAGGCTACAAATATTATTCAACAAAACTAACTAAAGAACACAGAAGAAAGCTAGCAAATAAGATTTGGCACCGAATAGAGACAACCACAAGCTTTCACGCGACGCGCGAGATAGACAAGTATAGTGCGATCGAGAGAGGTCGGTTAGATACGCTCGTCAGACCAGACAACTCTGCGGCGACAGCTCAAAGACCCTCATATCATATCATTAAAGCCTCACTCTACCCTGCTCTGCAGAATTCTCAAGCCCGGTATAACTTAACACACATAATATGGAGGAGACTGAGCGGGTTGCATGAAGTTGATGAGCACCATGTGCAGAACGCCTTCATTTTAATGTCATAAAGATCTTACGAAGAATAGCATACTCGAATGCAGTATCTAGAAATTCCCCAGGATAGATAGCAATCAGGTCAATCATGCGTAGTACAGCGCATACAAGTGTACGACAGTAATAATTTCACCCAGTAAATGATGAAGTATTTTTTTAAAAAGGTACACGTATACAACCCATCATATCGAATACAGTTGAAGCAGTTAAAGTGCATGCAACGTTATGAGTATTGAAAACTTCCATAAACAGCTACGCGTCATACAACCCTCCTCCGTGCTTTCCTTGTTGATTCATTAAAAAATAGTGAAAAGTGTTACCGTGTAATCAAACTGCAGGCAAATCAAGGCAAGCGCACAATTACGTCGAACATTTAGCTCCACCAATGCACAATAGTTAAAACGTGTTCTTTTTTACGAATAACTCAACCGCAATTTATTTTTCGTTTTACTCCTGACAGTTAAAGATAATTGCGGTTTTCATGGCTACAGCAATCATCTTTAATTCGTGCTGATTCTCCTCGAGCAAGTTTAAGTTACGTTTCGTCAGCATGAAATTGAAAGACGAAAAAAGTCACCCGACTGATAAAGTACTAAGCCCGTTACCGCATCCCGACGCATCTTAGTTATAAAGAGCACGCTGCTAGTGAATCGGAAATATCCTACCTAAGAAAGGCTGCAGGTTTTCTCATGAAGGAACATCAACTGAGTAGTGAGAGGCCGCATGCTCACCAGCGCAGATGCAGTGTACCCTCTTTGTACGAGGGTTGTTATCTAATGCATGCTATTGAGCATCTGAACCAGATACAGCGTCTTAGAACATATGCACCCTTGTTGGACTGCGCACGCTATTATCAGCCTCTGAATATTTTCCTGCGACCTCGATACCGAGAAGGCATGCCGTTTTCGAGTGAAAAATCATTGATTTCAGCTGTGTTCAGTAAGATACAGTTCACTTTCACCATTAACATTATTGACAGACATGTTTCACTATAGGAAACGAGAAGATGATAAGCTCCTCGGAGGAAAAATTAGTCACCTGCTATTAATACGGTGTCGAACCTCCACGAGCGCGAATAATGGTGGTAATTCTGCGCGGTATTGAGTCAATAAGTACCCTAATGTACACTGGATGATTTTAAAATCACTCTTACGTCAACTGATCTCGTAGTGCAGCCACATTAAGTGGACGATCTCCTCGACGTCTAACTTCTCGTTTTAGGCGTTCCTACAAATTTTCTATTGGGTTCATATTTGGGGATTTATCGGGCCAATATAAATATCTGACATATCATGAATGACTGTCCTGCCGATTAATAACAGTTCTAGCCTAATGCACCTGACAGTTACCCTGAAAGATAGGCAAAGCCACGTGACTTTCATTCAGATATTGTGTAAACGGTAAAACTTTGTTATTTAGCATGGCAATATAGCCATGTTAGTTCAGGTTGATTCAACTAAAGAACCCATTTTTGTGCAGTTGAAACAGTCCAGAACATGACAGACCTTCCCCCTCCTCCCTGTATGGCCCCTTGCACACAGGCTTCTTCGAAAACTTCACGAGATCTTCGATGAACACGACGGCGGGTATCATTGCTATAGTGACAGAATTGTGATTCATCTGACCCCATCACACTTTTCCATTCCTCTACAGTCCAATGTACGAGTGTTTCTGTGCAATTTAAAAGAGTGGTCCTATGAGCAAGATTTTACATCCGCAGTCGACGAACCACTCAGCTCGTTAAGAATTCATTCAGAAACAGCATTGACGTTTCGCAGTAGTTCCATCCTTGATGCGAAGCGATTTCGGTCAACAATTCGGGACACATAGTGGGGGTCCCTATGGGTTAGAATTTTCTTCAGACCAAATAGTTTGCTTTGAATTGCCTATGTGCCGTATTGCTTCATAGTTGTTGACCTGCATAACAGGGTGGTATGAAACATCAGCGAATTCTGTCACGTTCTTCACTCGAGGTTCCTTAGCCTGACTAAATGCAATAGTCATTTTTAGCCATTTAGAGACGTCTTGATTTTGTCTCATCGTTGTAAAGTGACTAAGAATCAAGTCTACATCTTGCCAGCTTTGAATAAAGACTGATGCTTGCTCAGTGCTTGCATATAGCCTAAACTTCGGTCACGGTTTTTAAAAACCGATTGATGAACATAATAAATAACTGGAGCTCAAAAAACAATCGTTGCTTTTTTTTATCCGCGGAGTTCTTTAATGATAACTATAAACAATTAAGAAAGTTCCCCAACCTGAGCTTCAACACTGAACTCCAACCTCAACAAGAGGTACTGAACTCCAACCTCAACAAGAGGTACTGGACTCCAACCTCAACAAGAGGTACTGGACTCCAACCTCAACAAGAGGTACTGAACTCCAACCTCAACAAGAGGTACTGAACTCCAACCTCAACAAAAGGTACTGAANAGGTCATTATCAACTTGTGTGTAAAATGTTGAGCTTTGTTTTTCAAAACAATCATTGTGAAGTAGCCTTCTAGAGCCGGTCATTCGTTCCGCACACAGAAGCACGCAGGTTTTAGCTTTATTTGGATCATCTGATGCGCGTTAGAGTGCTGAGCTACGCAGAGTAGACGCACGTCAGAGAGCAGGGCCACACAGAGCAGGTGCTGAGCCACACAGAGCAGGTGCTGAGCCACACAGAGTAGGCAGAGTGCATTGCAGAACAGTTATCAGCACAGAGACACACAGAGCTGTCTTATCAGGGAGAGGATAGACGCTTATCGAGCTAGCCGCTCACCACACCCTACCTCGGGCCGAGCTCTTGCTTTTATAGAAAATGAGTCACACAATGAAGACATTGTTAGGCGAGCCAGACACTGCGTATATGCCGGGTTCTTGTACTCAACTTAAGAAGAAAAAATATTTTACTTGAGTTGACGTCGTTTTTAGTTTCCCCGAATGCAACGTGCGATTTCCTCGAAGTTGACGTCAAACTCAGTCTCGTAGGGCGCGTAAAGAATACCGCAACACGTTGTGTCTGCGCGTCAGCAGCCAGTGCTACCTTCAACGTCACCATTTTATCCTACGACCTCGTGCACGGGGACACCTTGTGTGGAAATAAACGCTGTATAATAAGTACATGCAATATGTAGAAACAAAGATACCATATGTAGATACAAAGACACAAAAGCACTTTTCGACCTCCTCAGGACTAGAGCTCCACTCGTTTAGTAATTAAATGTGATCAAATTAAATTCTTCCTTCAATTCAGACCGGCAATATTAAAGGAATTTACTTCACCCTGGAATGCCAATATAACTTCAATAGCGGACGGTAATATTTCGCCCGTCGGTGCACGACGCAAGACTTCATTTTTGCATGACTCAAAACTGCTTAATTTACTTTTTGTGGGCTGTGCAACCTTAGCATAAAAGAGCAAACGCATTCAAATATTTCTTCCCTTTTTGAAAGCTCTTTTAAGGTGGTCTACAATTGATAAATGCATGCATTATGCCGCAAATAAGGCAGCAAAACTTATGCCGCTCCCACCTAAAAACTGCAGCATAATACTCAGTGGGTTCTACCATTTTGAGGCCCCTTATTGACTATGATGAAAGAATATTAAGCCCATCCCAGGAGTGAAAAAATAAAATGCCTAGAAATGAACATACGTAATAAGAACGTATCTTGGACGTTTAAATGAAAGTTCACATTAAGTAAAAACTTTCTGCCATTGGAGTCCCATCCACAAAAATCTCCAACAATAAGCGTTGGTAATTCTGCCGTGTGTCGCAGCATTAACAATCAAAGAAAGACCACTTCTCTAATTCTCACAAGGAAAACGCTATGAAACCTACCTCTACTAGAGGTGCTCAGGGTTGACTTTAGCATGCTCAAGAAACTAAGTTCTGAGTTACGAAAGTCCATGGCACCGTCACCTTATGCAACGAAATTGATCATACATGCAATACAAGAGTCCTTAAATAGAATACACCAGCAGAGGAAGACAATGGCAAAAATGATTTGTTGATAACGTGACATTCACGGTTCTGCAAGTAACATAAATTAAGTGATGGGTGGCACTACAGCTTCGCTAGTGGCCTCCATCAGGAACCTAAAACAACGATCCTACCAGAAGCTCTTGAACAAGTAGAAACAAACAATCCGACTTGAAATGTATCTGTGGAACGATTCCCGAACGAACGACCAAGGAATATTAATTCATCGCATAATCTAAAGTACACGTGACGTGATATTGTCATAGAGATCCCAGCGAGGGAAATATTCCAATTAACACGTTCTAAAAAGTTAGGAAAGCTATCAAATGAAGCTCGTGCTTTCTGAAGACTAATTGGAGTTACTGAAGGAAAAACTGTCCGAGTCATCAACAAACACCTTCGATGAGAGATCCGCTGCTCGCTATTTGATGGAATTCAGCATAAATAAATGAACACAGCAGGGAATTGTACAGCGGAGAAAAGTAATGGAATGGTTCAAGAGACAAAATAAAACAGGGAAATACACCGGCTGACTTTACAGAGAATTTCTCATTAACACTGACTTCGACGTCAGAAATCTTCTTGAGAAAGAAGAGAAAGCCAAAGTTTGCAATGTTTCAAATATGACATGTAATTGAGGGCCTAACTTGCATAAATATCTAATTATAATTGAAAGGATATACATTTAAGAAGAAGTATGCACTCCTTTGAACCTTAATAACCTAGAGTCAGAGAAAGAATTCAAATTACACACTGAAAAGTATTATGAAAAATAAAAATCTACGAATTACGTCATAGCAACTGCAATGGATAATTTGTTACAATTCACTGCAGAACTTACCGAGGCACTTCTCTTACAAGTCATTTTGAACAAAATGTTCCTGAGAAAATAAAGCACGATTTTGTTAGCAATTTTTCTCAACCACCAACGCCATGGTAGCAAGAGTGATAACGCTCGATAACATGGAACAACCCTAAATATTACCAAAGCGAAAGTAGGAAAATATTCAAACCCCAGGTAGTAAAACCTATACAACCAAAACTTAGATTGCAAGACCAATAATACAAATCATAGAAAGCGAAAGACATAATAGTAACAAAGCAGAGGAAAACTAATACAACCGTAGTATTGATAGGAAGATCAATATTACCGACACACAGGTAAGAAGATCAATACTAACAAAGGATAGGTAGGAAAAAGATGAACACTACCAAGTCACAAGTAGCAAAATCGATACTACCAAAGCACTGATGTACGCAACATGAAAGAGAAGAGTACTCACCGTGGAAGGGTTTTTGAGAGAGCGCCTGAACCAAATGGTCTTGATAGGCTGGACAGATCTCTCTTTGGTCCTGGCATTGAGAGTGGCACTGTGGCCAGAGCTGTCCTGCAGGACGGCGGGGCGGGCGATGAAGCGATCTCGAAGAGGAAGGCTCATCCTCCCCGGCTTACCTCGGGTCAAGAACTGCTCTCCAGGGCTCTCCTTGGTGGGGGTGCCATGGGTCGACAACGACACGTAGCCCTGATTTGAAGCAGGGGTCGAAGGGGGACTCAATATTAAATTGAGGCCTTTTAAAGACGATGACAAATTGGCGCTCATTTTGACGCTGTTGTTACTTCCGTTGCTGCTGCTCCGGCTCATGTCGCTGCCGCTGCCTCCCGACGATGAGTTTGCTTGACCTGCGGCAGGGTTTTTGCTGTCATTACTGTTGTTGATGGCAGGTTTGATCAAGCTGGATACATCGACATTGTCGTTGATTTTCACAGGCGTCATTTTCTCCTCGGGATTTTCACTGACCCCAGAACCGTGGAGAACTCCTGAACTGCTGCCATTGCTGCTGACTCCACTGCTGCTTTGGTTCGCAGACAAACTTTGATGCGCTGATGAGATGTAAGCTGAATCTGAATTATTGGCATTCCCACTCACAACTTTCGATGAAACCTCCTTACTTTCACAGAAAGGTTCAGAAGTCTCTTTGGGCGTAGCTTTGGACGACTCCTTGTCAACACTACCTGGTTTGTCCCCTCCACCAGCAGGGGATTTCGACGATGAATTCACCGCACCAAGTTTGTGCACAGTATCATCGTCGTCGTCATCATCTTCGTTATCCTCCTCGATGATGGCATCATCCATTATTATCTCATAGCAGTCATCATCCCCATCGCCATCTTCATCGTCCTCCTCATCATCTTCATCGTCGTCACCATCTTCATCGCTGTCATCATGGTCCTCTTCTTGGACAACCTCCTCCCTTCTCTTCACTACCCTGGGGGGGACGGACGTATACACTTTGATCCCAGTCTCCTGGACGAAAGCTTCATCCCTGTCGGGCTCAGACGGCGGCGGCGGTGGAGGAGGCGGCGGAATGATGCCGCCAAGCCTCACATTTCCGCGCCGCAGAGCCCCAACTTGATTCCTCAGAGGACTAGGGCTTCGTCTTCCGTAGTTTCCGTACATGTTGGTATTTGAGCTCGTGGCAAGACACTCGAGTATCTAAATAGCGCCACCAATAAAGGCAAGTACAACGGAGACTTGGGCCCAAGTTTGCAGGCTTATTTAGCTATACTTTGTACGCTCTCACCTCACGCCTACACCACTCGCATGTAATGCTATTTGACTGACGTGTCGGCACTCGTGGGTTCTAAGTAAGGCACACACAACATTGCACACTTCAGCATCAGCTCATTTGCACTAGATACCAGAAACGGATAAAGATATTAAAACTAAGGACGACCAAAGTACATACTCTCAACTTGCAATGACGTAGTATTCATAATAAAATAATACCAGTGTTTCGTGAAAAACTAAATAAATACAGTATAATGAAAGAATTCATCATTTTATTACATTCGACGGCCCCTACAATTGAACTAGGAAAATAAGTGATCGAAACAGAGTCGAACGGAGCTCATGTTTACAAAGATTTCATTGGCACAGCCAGTTGTGGGCAAAATACTGGTAAAAGCCCCATAGGAGTATCAAAGTACTAAAGATATTTAAAAAAAGTATAGAATATGAAGACTATTGCTAAAGACTCTCTTGTAAGATATCGAAATAGTTCGGTCAACTCTGCTATGGACAACGCGATGAGGTACAACAAGGACAAAATTTTCGTCACCAAAATTGACAATCCGACTTTTACCCCTAGTGTGATGTATTCAGCTTTGGCTCGCAATATGCCTACCGAATACTTTTTATCAGAAGCCCCAATCCCTTTTTTGGGTGTTTGTATCAAATCAACAATTTAATTTTTGAAAATGAATCGAAGCTTAAATTGGAAGAAAAATTGCTCCCCTATTTACTGAGGGCACGAACATCCGACGAGTACATTTTACTGAGTGTGTTTCCCCTCGATATGAGTGAAAAATAACTAGAGATACTGTTATGTACAATATATTTACCCTGTAAGCTTGGGCAA
>VOMN01129183.1:0-10252 GCA_014899125.1 Orchestia grillus | reverse complement strand
AGCAGCCCAGGCGGGGTGCCTGTACAGCAGCAGCCCAGGCAGGGTGCTTGTATAGCAGCAGCCCAGGCGGGGTGCCTGTACAGCAGCAGCCCAGGCGAGGTGCCTGTACAGCAGCAGCCCAGGCGGGGCGACTGCCAACAAACGAGTCGGTGATAAAGACGGTAGCTTTCGTGGCTGTGCTAATATTAAATAATACGAGCCGAGTTATTGATCAAATGATAATCTCTCATTTAAAAAAAGCGAAAATTCAAAACAACAAATAGCAAAAAATTTGTTGCATTGAACATACGAGTAGAGCGCATCTTGCTCGGTACTATGTGCCAGTGTCAGTGCTAGTGTGCTCGATAATATTCTCGATATTTTTTTGCTCTGCTGATAAAAACGAATATCAGGTAACGCATTTTATACTGAAAAAGATAGACATGAAATAACTTCCACTCAGTGAATCTCGAGTATCTTGAATTGCTTCTTTAGATACTATCTTTATGAAAATACTCGAATGTTGAGCAGAAAATAGCCTCTTTCCTGCGTTCTGTGCGATGCAACTTTGCAGTTTCCTTGGTAATTCACATACTGTCAAAAAATACACGTTTTGGTTTACTTTTGTGTTACATTGTAGAAATATAGGAGTTATTTTCGGCGTAAAATCTAATCGTTATTGGGTATGTACTTGGGTCGTTGAAGGTTGTATCCTAATAAAATAACGTTATCATTGCTGAGGAAACTTTGTCGTGATAAATGCAGCTGCGCTAGTTTTACATTTCTCCAGTGGGATTTTTTTGGGTGATTTTGAAGAACGCGCCTCATTTACCGCGTTCGATGGAGCGTCCTGACCGCTGCTCGTCGCCCGTTAGCAGTCGGTGGTGGCTGCTTAGATGACGGAGTGCGACAGCTCCCAGCAGTTGAGTTCGAACGAGACGATATTAAAACTACGGAGAAAAGCTTTACCCGCCTGCATCCTGCGGTCAACTGCCGTAGCGTCGTCTGCTAGACGGCGTCGGAGGACTCACCAAAGCATGTTGACTTATACACGAGTTGCCGTGTCTCAAGCAGGCTGAGCTCTGGCAATGACAAGCATTAATTCAGTCAATAGCCGTCCTCAAGTATCGTACATGGCTTAAAGTCATTCATTATAGAGTGTAGCCATCGTCAGATGACTCATCATCTGCCGCATAGCCACTCGTCTGCATACGGCGCAGTCATGAAAGAGCTACTGCACATCAGCGAGTCTGCATTTCTCAGGCCGGGTCTTCCTGCGGAACGTGTAATCCGGATGTGCCTACAATTACGAGCTCGAAGTTGTTCCTACTGAACGTTAGGTTGTCGCTAAACTGTTATTCTCGCATGCTCAATCAGCTCTAAATTCGATGTGGGATCTGTGTTGCTCATACGAAACAGGTTGAGATCATTTCCTGCTCACGTTGCAACATTATGACCGCAGGATTTCCACTCATGGGATCTAAGCGATTTGGTAAATGTACACGAATCGCAATTACAGGCTTAAAACATGCTCCCCGCACAAAAAATTAGTCACTTACTACTAATATGGCGTAGGATCTCCACGAACATGAATAATGGCGGCAATTCTGCTCGGTTTTGGGTCTGCAAAGTGCCCTATTGTACACTTGGTCGATTTTAAATCACTCTTGCATCAACTCATCTCGTAGTGCGGCCACCGTACGTGGACGATCATCTCGATGTCAAACTTGTCGTTCGAGGTTGTCCACCAAATTTTTTATACGGTTCTTATTTGGGGACTTAGCCGACAAATCTAACAGCCTGTCATATCCTAAATGACTGTCATAGCAATAAGGGATGGTTCTAGCCCGATGCAGCCGGCAGCTGTCAACCTGAAACATAGGCAAAGCAATATGCCTTTTTTAATTCAAATACGAGTATTGAGCAAATGGCAAGAGTTGGTTATCAGCATCTCAATGTAACCTTGCTGGTTCAGTTTGACGGATATTTGAACTAAATGGCCCAAATCTGTGTAGTCGTTGACGGCTTTATGAGGTCTCCAAGCAACACGATGGCGGACATCATTGCTATAGAGACAGAATAGTGATTCATCTGACCACATGACACTTTTCTGCTGCTCAGCAGTGCAAGGTGCTTGTGCTTTTGGTTCATTTTAAATACCGGTCTGGTGGGCAAGATCTTAAGAGCCCTTCTGATCAAGATATCCATTGCATGGGGGTTCCCTACGAAGAGTTCGTTCATAAGCTGCAGGAGAAGAACCATCATGGCGTTTTACAGCAGTTCCATCCTTGAGGCAAAGCGATTCTGGTCGACAACTCGGGACATGTGGAGGTGTTCCCTATCGCTTAGAATTCTTTTCTAACCACAATTTTACCGTGAATTGCCATATGTACGAGATTGTTTCCATTATTGGTAGACCCGCATGGCAATGAGGCATAAAATACCAACAAATTCTGCCACTTCCTTCACTGTGTGTCCCTTAGCTCGATCAAATGATAAGTTCATTTTTGGCCTTCCAAGACGTCTTGCTTTCGTCCCGTCGTTGTGGAGCAACTAAGAAACAAGGTTATACCTTGCCAACTCTGAATGAAGACTGATGCCTATACAGTACGTGCATATAACCTAAACTTCGGTCCCTGCTTTGAAAACCGATTGATGAAGTAGTAAATAACTGAAACTCAAAAAATATTATTTGACTAATTCTTTATCCGGTGAGCTCACATGCAAATAAAATAATAGTATAGTGTCTGCGGAATTTTCATCGATTTAAATTTACGAAAGTGCAGGATAGATGCATGGTAAGTATCAACTGTACATCAATAATTAGCAACGCTACATTCTATCTGTACAACACACCGAGACCATCTTCTGTGGTCAGGATATACTACCTCATGGTCTATTCGCTCTGCAACTTCTGTTCAAAAGTGAAGATCTATTTTACAGCGTCCATTTGAGTCAAAGTGTCGCTCTCGCAAGCTAACCTTACACTTCGGCACTAAGGTAGATCTCTGAGAGATTTTACTCATACTATGACAGTAAACTTACATCGTGGGCTGACATCTTTTGATACAATGACTGAAAATGACGGAGTTGCTCTGAGCGCGCGTCTCTTGACAGAGAAATAGATGTATGTAGCATAGCAGTCTTGTACTCACCTGAGACTCGAAAACCGTGCCGTCTCTGTCTGAAGGAGAGGTTCTTGTTCACACTCACAGAACGCAGACTCACTTTATAACTTTTGTTATAAAGTTACCGCAAGGTAATCTCCTTGGTGCTGCTATTTTCGTGTACCGATCACAGTAGAACAACGGCGTCTACACTCGGTTACAGCAATGTCATTTCACGTGAGATCGTCGTGGGAATTATTATTCCTTTTAATTACTGTGTTTAAAAACATTTATTTTCATCGTCTCACGACGTGTGAGTGAGAGCTCACGGCTATTGATACCGAGTGCATTTATGAAGCGCGAAGTTCTTTTAATTTCTCAGAAAGTTGGCTCGAAATAAGTGCTTTCATTTCTTTTGTATCTTGAGAAAGTTCATGAAATATAAAAAGCAAAAGCTATGGCTGTGAATACAAAGAATTGGAAAGCATAAAATGAAACATATAGATAACAATAGGCGAAGACGAGCATTTAACGTTTCGTGTGGAAAGCTCATCCGGCTGCGAGGTGTGCCGCGGCCGCCGTCACGTTCAGGAACTTTAGTGCAGCGGAGGCCGTCGCAGTCAGACTCCCTGTAGCTGCCTCAGGTCTGGGGGATACATGGATGCATAGTGGCCCTTCAGTAATACTCTCCGTAATAAATTTTATTTGTTCATTCTCCTATTTTAAATGGCATGAAGAATCTTAGTCAATTTAATCGCGCGTCTTCTGATTAGTTGTCAAAAAAGTAACTTGTTTGTATTCAAATTTTACACTCCCCGTCAAATATTCATTATTTGCTGCCATCCTTTCAAAAGTTGCAACGCAACCAAATTGGCCTCGTGCAAGCACATGTTGATGTACGCGATGGTTGCTGAAAACTTCACATTTTTAACCGTTGGGGCCGATTTTTTGCACTGATAGAAATGTTGTCTTAATTGCAACGTATTATTTTGAAAATATCCCGACGTCTTGAAAACATTTTTTCAACTTGCTACCCTCACTCGACACTCATTTATAAGCATCAGTTGTAACAAAATATTGCACATAATTTGTTTGAGATTGTTTGAAAACTTCTCTACACGCATTGTGAAGCTGTGTCGAATATCTTTCCTGTTCGTTATAATTTTAAAGCAAAACTTTCCTCGTTTTATGAGCTGATTATGGATTTCATAGTCAGTGCAAGTTAAACAATCATATTTTCTACGATTGAAACTCCAATCTGATACCTTGAAGAAATTCTAAAAATTAAAAACATGTAAGAAGTATACCATTAGTTCAAGTATTTTGCGTTAGAGGTTGTAGATAAGGAGTGGAAGTTTGGCGGGCTAAGAGATGTTGTTGTTGCGCCCCCACGAGTGCCACAATCCAGCAAGAAGCGCGCAAATTTCTTTTGCCAACTTTTGTGCTTCGCTCTATGACGTTAAAAAAATTTAAAACGAAAGAAATTTAAAACATGTAGCTCTAGCGATCATTTTTACCAATAATTTAGCTCTACTAATTTTGAAGCAAATTTCCCTACGATGTTGATCCTGCGGAGGGTTACTGTATATTGCAGCCTTCATTGGCACAGTATACATTTGTTTTCGTAGTATTAAACTGAAGCGTATCTGGTGTGCAAAACAAGCTTAACTTGAAGGACTTTTTTTGTCCCGCAATATCACCCGATCCAAATTCGCTCTCAAGTATTGAGCGAGCAGGGAAGCTTGAAGCTTTAACAAAAACCCTGAAGCTTCCTCCGCATTTCCGTGGACGGACCGCAGAGCCACCGAGTCTGGGCGTAAGTAGAGCACGTGTGGGAGCTCGAAGGTCACTGCGTCGTGAACACGAGCACGTTATTCCCTGGCTGACATTCCTAGAGGGAACCTCAGTGCATTTGCCGTATGGTCGAATACTTGTGCAAAATGGTCGAATACTTGTATTTTAGTTTATGATTGATTTACAACATGATGAATTTATGTGGCTAGCGTCCTAGTTATAATATTTTTCCCAATGAGATGAACATTCATTCAAGTGGCGCTACCAATCGCGGGAATGTGCGCGAGTAATGTTGCCTTCTCCAACATGACAATTGCACCTTCCTGTGACATGGTACCAACTGACGGGCTTTGTTCGTTTAGTATATTTTAAAATGTTCAACGATGAAAGTGAAGGTTCCATTTGCGTCTCTAAATAGGTCCATTACGCTGAGGCTCTACCCTTGCTAAAGTGCCGTGCATTTTTATCGTGAAGCAAAGATGTTGGCATCTACCTGTATCAGTGTACATTGGTGACGTAGCACTCCTCTCACGCATTTCTATAGTCACACAATAAACAATAGGGAACATTAGCCAAGCTATTATGTTAGGACTAAGTTCCTTAGTCTCTCAGCGATGTTTTTCTGGTTATCTCGCTCGTTCTCTCTCCCTTGAGTGGTTGACGCCTCAAGTAAGTGACCACCCTAGTGAGTATTGATCGATGTGAAACCCGATTTAACGTATGCATTTCGTTCCACTAATGTTCTTCTCTCGAAGTCCTCGTGAGAGGTTCATTGGAATGTCCTACCATTCAATAAACACAGATTTGTGACGTCATCTGCACCTAATGCAAATAATTTTACGATAGTTTCTATTTTCGTTCTAAGCCACACCCACCCAAGCACACGCACACGCACACTCTTTCTCTTTCTCTGTACAAACTGATGAAGACATTTCCTAATTTCACTTAGTTTCAATTTCTTAATTGACATGATGTTACAAATTTTTAAAATTTTTTTTGACACCTGAGCTAAAATTTACCAACAATGGTTGTACAGGGTGGCGCAAAAGTAAGGTACCCTTACTGCTATCGGTAGCACTGATACGTTAACAAATGCTTAGGACACAATTGCATGAAAGGGTACCTTACTTTCGCGCCACCCTGTATAACCGGTACTTTCACAGAACACCTGCTATGTAACTATTCCTGCTAAGTCTTTTGTGAAGATAAAATGCGAAAACTTTGTATAGAATCTTATATAATATAGCACATTCCCATGATATTACGTTGGGGTAATTTTAATCGCCATGTGATAGTTAGAGAATGTGGTCATATCAGGAATGTANGAATACACCAGCCTTACAAAAGACACTGCGATGGGTGACTCACTTTTGTCATCAGTTACCCAATTATAACCTAAAACTTAGGGGATAAATGGGGAAATGGTCAACGTGTGCTACGCAGGCTGCTCGTGCTGAGGGCTGCCCATGCAACGCGCTTGCAGGAAGAAGCTCGCTAACATAAGCATTGCACATTGCAATTTTGTATGTTTATGTGTGTAGCTGAAACTCATTTTCTTTCGAATTACTTAATTGTCGAAGGGGATAAGTACAATTATTTTGAGATTATTATCTGACCAACTTTATAAGGGCTTAATTCTTAAATTCCGGATTTAGTGAGATAATTATTTTTTTTAATTCCTTTAAAATGATGAAATATGAAATTGTGTCTAACATCCGACCCAATGTGAATAAATTTGTTCGAATGTTAGTCCCGAGTTATAATTCAAGGTGCTGAAGCTTTGGCCGAATTCAGGTAACTTTCGCTCGCATCTACTCACTCGCATGCAAATTAATTTCTCTCTTATTTGGTAACATTGCAGTTTTTGTGTTCCAGAGAATCATTTCCATTATACGTAATTTATGCATTCAGAAAGAGTTTTATATTATTTTTAAAATTTGTTATATATTAATAAATTCATCAATTGGCCTATCATGTGACGTATTTCTCAGATAATTTTTCTGCGAATACGAATATTGTATCAATAGATTTAGATGAAACACTTCGTGAGAGAGTATTTGAGTAAGATGTTATTTTTTAATAATACTTGTATTTATCAATTTTGCGTCATGACACATGATGTGATGGGAAGGTATAATTTAACATAAGTTACATAGGATAAAAGGACACGAATTTACACGAAAAGACTCAGAAATGGGCTGTGACTCGAATGAATTACTTTTCAGTTGGTTTACGTTGCCAAATGAAATCACTTAATTCGCAAGTTTTCAAATTAAATTATTTTCAAGATCTTGAAAGTGGGTGTACTAACAGTTTCAGAGAGAGATCTAAAGAATAACCGTCGAACTTTTATTCTTCTTGACCTACGGGAGAATTTTTCACTGATCTTCACATTCTTAAACTCACGCCAAATTTAAACAATAACTCTGATGTTCAGAATTGCACTATCGAATCCTAGGTTATTTACCTAACGCCGTGTTTCCTCACGCTATGTTTGGAACATACATTCTGTTTGTATTATAATGCATTGTGTTTGTTTTGTAATCTGCGTCGCATGTAAGGCTTGGATCTGTGTAGTGCTCCTGCGCCAAGGGGGCGTTTTTGGTTCTCCTCAGGGTCCAATTTATCTGGTCTGCTCCTCGTAATATGCTCTCCATAGTGAAGAATGTTGAAAAACGCCCATGTACAATAATGGGCAGCAAGCATCATTGTATAAGAGGAGAAATATAGTAGTTCTACTAGTGTATTCGCCAGGGAAACTTCACAGTCATCGCGACTTCCACGCGTAATTTTAAGGTTGTAGTTTTACTGATCCCAATTAGAAGTTTCATCGAGACTTCCACATTTTAATTTCGAAGCTGTAATCTTACTAATTGAAAAACAGATTGCTACATGCTTTGTATGGGACTGATTTCAGAATAAACGAGTTTTCTTTACTTTCTCTTTACTTTTCTACTGATAAAAACATTTACCTGGAAGTACGTGAGACACTTTCAGTTGAGGTTGCAGTTGTCCAAAGCACATACTTCGTACTGGGCTTGGACTAACCTTATTCGATGATTCAGGAGCGGTACGAGGCATCAGTGGGGGAGGACAGTCCCCCGGGCTCGACCGTCCTGTCGGGCATCGCCGTCACCGACAAGGACCAAGTAGGGGACGCCCTGCAGCTCCAGTGCCTCCCCAAGGTGAGCTGGCGCCCTTCTAGGCCGTTAAATCTTGTAGTGTTTGCTTGTGCTTTGGTCCTTGTGTCTTCTCAGACACTATTTTTTATGTTAAAAGAGAGCAACTACCCAGCAGACTTGAGTGATTTGACATTCACAAATCATGGAAGAAAATTTTTTAGGAGCTTTTCACTCCAGTATCGTCCTTGATAACTTTTGCATTAATGTATCAATATTGACTGAAAAACACGACTCGAGGTCGCAAGAGCTTTACGATCTCTTTAGAATGACACGAACTGTTCATTTCAGCTGGTAAGTCAGAGTTAGTCGAGGATAAACGGGCCTTGCGGTGACGGCTGCTACTGAAGGACTCGAACTCGTTTAGGAGCTTCCATTGAACTCAACTGAAAGAAATATTTTCTACGAAAAATGCTGAAGACGTTAAATGTGCTCAGGCTCATCACAGTATGAAAATCAACAGGTCAACTGCGAGGGAAATGCGAAACCTCGGTTTTGGCAGAAATAAAACCCTCTGAAATTACAACTACCTTCCAGATCTTCTCGAAGTGCCGTGTGTGTACGAGTCTTTTTCACTTTCTCTTGCGTTTGATGAGATTTACTTGCGACAACATTACGAGTGCACTTGATCTCTTCTTTATGATAAAAAATTGGACAGCAGTAATTTTGTGTTTGCATTTTCAAAGAAGGATTCATGATTGATTTTTTGTCATCACCTCGGCCTTAATGAAGACTAAGTTATTTCATAAGCATTTTTATCTAACGAAAAATTATCTGTGAAGATTTTTTCCTTTCAATATTTTATGTATGGAGCAAAAGTCTTGATGAAATTTGATTATTTTAATGCACCAAGCGGTGCAGCGACTCAGCTACACTTCTTATAACTCTGCAGGAATCTTTTAGGGCGTTTTTTTGCACAAGTTCTGTTTCGATTGTTATAAACATTTTGACGATTGAACTCCTCAAAATGTTCAGAAAAACTCAACCCTCTTACAGAGTGAACTCAAGTACACGTCATACATGAGAGGATGACGTGTACAATTGAATCATAATGCCTAATATGAAACCTTAGAAAGAGAAGTAAATTAATTCCCTGACTTGAAAATAAATAATATGGTTTTCATTTTAATCCTTTATGCATTGCTTGGTAATAACCATTTTTTTTCAAAAGTATTTTCACTGAACGTAGAGCTAATTATTGAAGAAGAGTTCTGTCCGCCATCCAAGCATGGTACGTGCAACAAAGAAGCACGCCGCCCTAGTCGTCTCACGCTTTTCTTCACCTTAACTGAGCTCGTTAACCTTTCGAATGACGGTACCGATTCGCTTGAACTATGGCTTGTCTGACGCTGCTGACACGGTGCTACTTGTGTAAAGGCCATTGTACCGCTATATGAGGGCCACTGTGCCGCTATATGAGGGCCACTGTGCCACTATATGAGGGCCACTGGGTCGCTGTATGCGAGCGCCTGTACCACTCATATGAGGGCCACTGTGCTGCTCTTATGAGGGCCACTGTGCTGCTATATGAGAGTCACTGTACCGCTATATGAGGGCCATTTTATCGCTGTATGAAGGCCACTGTGTCGCTATATGAGGGCCACTGTACCGTTATATGAGGGCCACTGTACCGCTGTATGAGGGCCACTGTGCCGCTATATGAGGGACACTGTGCCGCTCATATGAGGGCCACTGTGCTACTCAGGACTGGTATTCTGCCTTCATGAGGCTTATCTTGGGAAATGAAGTTTACTTTTTTTGGTAGGGCTCGAAGGAAGGCCAGTCTTCGATGTATTCATTGATCATGCTCCCTGCGCGGACATACTGAGGGATGTAATCAAGTTACATCACGTTCTGCGCAACAAATGATTAATTTAGCCAATAACTTGCTAGCAATTCAGATTTTATTTTTTATTTTCATTTAATATAAAAACTTTCAAACCTTCAGCAATAGCCGTCCGATGTTCATTGCTGCTAAGATGGTCCGCACACGAGTCGTATACAAATGTACATCGAACGCTAAACATGATCACATGTGTGATTCCATAGAGATGTGATAAACTGTATTAATGCAATAAAAGACAAGTCAAACGGTATTAAAACGTTTACCGTAAAAGTGTTAAAATCCGTAGCTGAAAAATTTAGCCCATTCCAGCTGATCTGATCAATAAATCTTTTTCCACTGGAATCTTC
>VOMN01129178.1:0-11807 GCA_014899125.1 Orchestia grillus | reverse complement strand
GCCGCTTAGCATTCCACGCTCTGCTTAGCATTCCACGCACTGCTTAGCATTCTACGCGCCGCTTAGCATTCCACGCTCTGCTTAGCATTCCACGCTCTGCCCAGTACACCACCTGACCACCAAGGCCCGACCCCCTGAGGCGCCCCCGCCCGAGCTGCAGGCCCCACACAGACTCCTGCAGGGGAGCTGGTGTCGCTGCCTGCGGTCTCAGCGTACAGGTGGCCCTCAATGCCTGTTTCTGCTACCCAGGTATCCCACTGGTAATACCCACGCCCGTTATCCTGGTATCCCACTGGTAATACCCACGCCCGTTATCCTGGTATCCCACTGGTAATACCCACGCCCGCTATCCTGGTATCCCACTGGTAATACCCACGCCCGCTATCCTGGTATGCCACTCTTAATATTCACACCAGCTATCCCGGTATCCCAGAGGTAATATCCACACCCGTTATCCGCTATCATGTCCAGAACCAAACTGAGACATCATTTTGAAGCCGGGACCAAGGTTCGTTTTGTATACGACAACGCCTCGGTCCTGCATTGAGATGATAAGGTCCAACGCATACCCTGGCCAGGGACCTGCACCCAGGCCAGGGACCTGCACCCACGCCAGGGATCACCCACGCCGAGGACCTGCACCCACGCCGAGGACCTGCACCCAGGCCGAGGACCTGCAGCGCTGCACTTGTGATGTTTGGAGGCGCCCTGCCTCCGCTCTCACGTGTTGCTGCAGCTCAAGAAAAAGAAACCGTGTATCTTTAGCTCTCACTTTTCAGTCTTCGAGATGGAAAGTGTCTACGCTTCATATCTTCGCATTTACTTGACATTTTTGAGCTGTTCTTTGTGAAGTTTTAATTGTAATCAGGCGATGGCATCGCTGTTGGTTGTTTTCTTGCGCAAGAGTTTTATTTGTCGTTGATAAAGTTCACGTCCGACCGGGGGAACTTGAGATAAAATTTTACGTGTGCTACAAGCCAAGGTGTGGCATGGTGTTTTTTATGCAGACATGTTTCGTGCTAGGGATACGTGTTTACAGTGGCGGCTGATGTCAAGGACACTTGTTTACAGTGGCTGCTGGTGTCAAGGACACGTGTGTACAGTGGCGGCTGGTGTCAAGGACACGTGTGTACAGTGGCGGCTGGTGTCAAGGACACTTGTTTACAGTGGCNGGCTGCTGGTGTCAAGGATACGTGTTTACAGTGGCTGCTGGTGTCAAAGATACGTGTTCAGAAATGTGTTTGTACTAAGGACATGCGTTCAGAATTGCGTTTTGTTCCAAGGATATGTGTTCAGAGTTGTGTTCCCTGATAAGGAGATTTTTTTAATTTTTTTTTGTAATAACCAAATCTGTTCAGAATTGTGTTTTGAGCTAAGGATGTGTGTTCAAAATTGCGCTCTTCATCAAGGATGCGAGATTATAATTGTTTTGCGCTAAAGATTTCTACAAATTTTTGACCAAGTCAAAAGAATGTACATATTGTGTATTGCACATTGTAGTCTCATCGTTGTGCTGCGTGGCGTGGCCATTTGTGCTTGTGACACGTAATCATAGGCCGAAGAAGATACAGCCCAATTTTATGCGTTGTGCGAAAAATTTTTAATTGTTGTGGGAACCATCGCGTCCACTTTATAACGCGTTATGATGCATAATTTTCAACAGAGTTACTTACTTTCTAACGAGCTATTATATTCTTGGAATAGTTCGATACACTCGTTCTTTGTACCTACTCTATGCCTTTTCTGTCTTACAATTTATGCAACGAATAATGTGTACTTCAACAAAACGGAAATGTTTTCTTGTCCATAAAGTTAAATACAAGGAAAGCTGAAACATTGCGCAATATCCTGACACTTGTATCATAGAGGCGTGAGGTATCCGTCACGTAACTAGGGAGAGCAGCAGAGCAAGCGCATATTCCCGAATAGCGGGAGCAAATTTAAGGGAAACCAATCCTCGCGGTAATCCAGGGAATATGAAGGGGAAAATAGACAATTTCCGGCGTCTGTTTGTTGTCGATCTGCTCACTGGAGCTCGCTGAGGGCGGCCGCACGCGCTCCGTGCTGTCTGTGTCCTGAGCTTAGACCGTGGCAAAAACACGCTGCTTGTTAAATGATCTATGCTGTTTTTCACTCATATTAAACGTGTTGGTTCAATCGTTTATGCTGTTATTATTGATCTAAAGGAATATTGTTCGCTGTTATCTATCGTAGTTTATTGTTAGAGACTTCGCAACATCTGAAGACAGATATATGGGAAGGAATACCAACGATTTCTCTAACTTCGAGCGCAGCATGGAAAAGAAATACTTTTTAGCACCCACATCGAGCATCTGTGGAGGCCAGATTGTACAATAACATTTGCTAGAGCTCGAGCGTTCCTCCTCCATTCGCAGCAAGTGCATTTCATCAATGCAAAACCAGACTCCCTGCATTCTTTTTCTCGTTCGACAGACGCAGCACTCCGGGCGGCTTAATAGACGCCGTCGAATATCTCGAAACATTTTATTATTATCAAAATCTTCCCTGAATTGGAGAGCCCTTTTCTCCATTTGCAGCCTTCAATTCCTCAAGAAAAGAAAGACCACTTCTACTTCTCCAGAGCTCCCGAGGCCAGTTTATTAGTCAGCTTACAATGGAGCTACAGACTCTCCTGGAATGAAGAGACTTTTTGTCAGGACTATTTTTGGCCCGCCCTCGTTTGAGCGAATTGTCCTTTCTTTATTATTTTGCACGGTGCATTGTGCGTTTCTAATCATTTTTTACGGTAGATTTTTGTTCTTCCATGTCATCTTGCACGGTGGATTGTTCTTTCTTGATCGTCTTGCCCGGTGAATTGTTCTTTCTTTATCGTTTTGCGTAGTGGATTGTCCTTTCTTTATCGTCTTGCACGGTGGATTGTTCTTTCTTTATCGTCTTGCCCGGTGAATTGTTCTTTCTTTGTCATTTTGCACGGTGGATTGTTCTTTCTTTATCGTCTGGCATATTCATATTTCCACCACAGTTGGAGTCAGAAATAAACTCATTGAGGCATAACTTGTCGTGTATTTTTATTACTTTTTTCAGTTCATCCTTTTCCCTTCATTGTAGTTCGCGCATCAAAAATTTTCGAAGAACTAAAATATGTCAGCAAGTTTTTCGAATTCTAATATTTTCTTAACCTTGATTAATTCCAACACGCTTTAACGTAGTGTTTTCAATGCCTTACAATTACTAGCGTGGTAAGGGATGTGAAGAACGTGTGGTTTAAGCTTCCTTTTCCAAGGTAAGCACTCCCTGCTTACGTGAAATACCTCGTCTGAGCCGAGATTCGAACCTAGTTATGCAAGGCATAAGCAGGAATTGATAGCCTTTTGGCTTATAATTTGGCTAACTCTTTTCTGAAGCATAGCTATTAGTTATGAATCTCATAATCTCATTTACTGAGTATCTAGTTTTAGTCACCAGACAACTTAGTTGCAACTGAAACTGTTGCTCGACTAAAATCAATTGTAAAAATACATATTTTTCTCATTGTTACTTCTAATCACTCACACACAGAATTTTCATGTTGGCACGTCGCTGGAAATTCAAATGAAGCCGCCGGCAATGCTCCATGCAATCAGTTGTAGGTCACACGATTGACATTTTTTGACTGCAATTCATCAGGAGCAGTTATTCTTACAGAATCGAAACAATATCCCAAGCGTTCAGTACTGCTCTTTCTGAACCGTCACACCAGTCTTGCGTTACTGGTTGTTCCTCAATTTGATTTGATGTTTAAAGAAATTTTGAAGTTTCCATTTGCATTCAGGAAGAGCAAGCAGTATCGCATTTAGGCACAACGAAACATAGCATTTGTTGATGAAAAAACGTTTCTAGATATCAATCTAAGATAAGTTTATTAAGTATTAAAATAAAAATCTAAACATTAACTATTTCGAGAAAAAATACACATAGCACAAAAAATTCAAGTTTAAACATTCAGCGACCCAGGTTTTGGGCGCTATTTTCCCGTAGACTTTTATATCTGCACAGGCTTCTCCTGCTCTCCGCGCTAAAGCCTCCGGATTTCGCTCCCTATTTTAGGAGTGCGAAAGTTACCCAGGGGCGATATATACAGATTGTGCAATACATTTCGCACGCTTTTTCTCTCAATGCTGCTACAATTTCAATTCTCAGCCACTGTGACCTGCTGCGCTCTCAAAATTCATGCCTTTCTATTAAGTCTTTTTGTGTATTTTCGTGTTGTCAGTACTCTTGCATTTTTAAAATCTAAACATTCGAACTAGGCCATTTTCTGAACACTTTAATTCGCAATGTCTTCAGCACCTCAGACATACCGTGTGTTCTATATTTGTTCACCGTGTGTTATATATATTTGTTCACCATTGCACTGTGGTGGCGAGATTTCTAATTTACCAGAGATCGAGGTGGACTTTTCAGACGTTAATGGCCCTCATTAGAATTATTTCGCTTCATTTGTTAATCCAGAATTTCACAACACATTGGGAAAGGAGATTCCATGTTGTAATACATGTGATCTGTGTAAATATGACGTCCACGTCTTGCACATACACCGACTGTCACAGTCACACTCTCTGTCATGCACCACTAACGCCCCCTCGTCTGGTCGCAACGGTACAGTCTGTTGTGCTGATGTATTGGTGTTATTGTGGGGGAGTTGTTGTGCTAGTGTTGTTGAGCTAGTGTTTTCGTGTTAGTACTTGGTATTAATGTCGTCGTGCTAGTGTTATGGTGCTGTTCCCTCATGCTGGCCTCACACACACACACAGCAGTTACGAGGAACACGTCGGTCTCGCTCCCCTGTTCACCGAAACGCCCCTTGGAATATCACCGCTGCAGGCACCGAGTAAACCTTCAGAGGCACAGCACCCAGGGCTGCCCTCCCCACCACGCCTGCATGAGGCAGATGCCCGAGCGCATTGAGAGCGTCGAGTGTTTCCAGCTTTAAGTATTCTCTGATGCTGGAGCGAAAACATGTTTTGGCTCCTCTCGCCTTTGAAAAGTTCTTTTTTGTCTTTGGTTTCGAATTGTTTACACGACGGTAATGGTACCTCCACGGAAGGAACTACTCAGTTTCAGCTGATGGGAAATCTTTGAGTTTCTTTGAAGCTTTCTATGAGCTAGAGAAGTCAAATCCGTCTCGGTGCTAAAATCCTGTTGGAAGTCCGGTGGTTGCAGTGTGCGAATTTCGAGTTGGGCTTTATAGGCCATATAATTGTATACTTCTTATGATCACTACTTAATGATGGTGATCATGGTGATGGTGATGATGATGATGTCAGCATTAACATTAGTAAGAGTATCAGGCGTAATAACAAGAAGAGTAAATATTCTTAATGATTGAATTGGCTATAATAGTTGCAACGTGGTCAATAGTTATTGCACAGAAGAGCATTATATCATGAATCAATTGCAGCGTAATATTAATAGTTGTATTCATACACTAAGTTACGTTACTAACAAACGCAGCTGTAACTTAATTGCACAGCAGATATTTTCTTTCTACGCAGATGGGCAGGAACTCGGTTTTTCCTCAGCATAGCGTACCTGCGTTAATTAAAAGAAGAGATGACCTCTTCTCATCTCAGTTCTCTCGTTCCTGACATCCAAAGAGATGTTATTGTAAAGAAACGCAAGATCTTTATTATGCATTCACCTTCTGGCCAAAGCTTCCCCTGGAGCCGCTGTCGTGCCGCAGCTCCGGCGACCTGGCCGGCAGCTGGCGGATACGAGTCCTGCCTCGAGTGCCTGAGCACCAATTGTACGAAATGCTTATGTACTCTACGAGTACGAACTTAATGTGTTGAGCGGTAATGTACCTATACACGTAATGAATTCGGGTATTATTATACTGAGGTACCACGTGAACTTAGGTTTCAATGTATCAAGTACCTAAAGTATTTAAAAACAACAAACCTAAGTAGTTATGTACTCTACTACTAATGTACCTACGAATCTAATGTACCTAAGTATCTAAGTGTGGTGTTAGTGTGACACTTTGTGATGATGTAACTACGTACAAAATGTAT
This sequence comes from Orchestia grillus, assembly GCA_014899125.1. Lineage (NCBI taxonomy): Eukaryota > Metazoa > Arthropoda > Malacostraca > Amphipoda > Talitridae > Orchestia > Orchestia grillus. The sequence goes on along the minus strand of VOMN01129178.1, from coordinate 5,772 downwards.
CGGGTGATGAAACGAAGTGCAAGTAAAAGTTTTTTAAATTAAATTTTCAGTACATCAAAGTTAATGATAACTTTTCAGCTCAAAATAATGATAATGTAATGCAGTTTACATTATCCTATCAATGTTCACTATGACCACCTCCCACCTTCACCCTATTGGTAACCTGAATATCTGTTATACGGAAAGTATCTGGCAAGGTATCTTCCCACCATTGCATAACGTTAACCTTAAAAGCATCAACATTTGATGATTGAATGAACAGACTTTACTCTCAAGAATGTTTCACTGAGTGAAGTCCATGGGGTTTAAATCTGGTGAAGAAGGAGACCACAACTCCTCGGATTAGAAGCCAGTTACAGTGTTCCTACACCAATTTCGAATATGGTTGGCCGTACGGGAGGTGGCTCCGTCCTTTTGAAAGGTAATTCCAAATTCACCAAACGTTGAGCTTATCCGAGGAGTCAAATTGTTCTCCAATAAGTTCAGATATGTGTTCTGGTTTATCTCTATCCGTTCTTTGATGAATATGAACAGAGTTTTCTGCTCTGTGGAGGTTCCTCCCCCCTCCAAGCCATTACAGAGGTCTTTTTTAGACGCTGGAAAGACAAAAGCATTTTCACAGGGATGTCTTGTGTAGTTTTTGCGTGTACAAGGATACGGTCATTTCGATGGTTGTGAATTGCTTGCGCAGCGAATAATTTTTTTGTCAGTCCACGACACCAGAGGCTGAGTGCCATCTCACCGTTTTTGAAGAAGATGCTTTGCTCGACTCAACCCGTTTGCTCCTGTGTGTTCAGACAGTAGTTGAGCTTTCCTCTTATTGTAAGGAGATAGCTTTAAATCTTTCTTCAGTTCATTTCTCGTGGCACCATAGCTTACAGGGGCTGCAAAAGCGGCTTTCCCAATGCTTCTCTTTGGGTAGCTCCGAATTTTTTCTCATGTGTTTTCAATCAATCGGCGTGCCCTAACTAAATGAATTGGAGTACTTCCTGGTCTTTGTAGGTGTGATCCTGTATTATTAAGGCACCTTAAGATCCTATAAACATCTGACGTACTCACACGAGGCTGAAGAACTCTTTTAATTTCCCCTGATTTATTTCTAGTCTTATACAGTTCACTAATAGCTTCGCTAATTTTTCTCATAATTGAAAAATGTAAAAAGCATAGTTCTGAAAAAAATCTAGTCATTATACGCACTACTACGGTGAAATTAAGTCATTTCTTTTAAAAATATTGTTTTTTCTATTAATATGCGGTTTAGTAGCAAAAAAGAGCCTAGACTACGCTTGCTCGCCCTGTACTCATGTACTAATCTCCGTCGTACCTATAACTAATCCACCTTTGTACCTCATGTACATAAAAATAATGTACCTAAGTATTTCGTGTACATAAAACTAATGTACTTTAGTGCCCAACGTATCCACTTGTTGTAAAATTAGACATGTCAAAAAATTTTACATCACGGACATATGTTCAATGTACAAATTTCAAATGGTCAGCTAGGTAGTGTTGATCAAAGCAGGCGAATACTACAGATGAGCAGCGTTGAGTTTGTGTGTTAAAGGTGAATACAAATTTCACATCACACGTTAGTGAGTGGGAAAATCAGAAAAAACAACTTCTGTAAAAAATAAATATATGAGAAATGCTAATTCACGCCACCTGTTTGATTAAATTCGAAGCTGCACATTCCTAGAAACTTGGGTCAATATTTAAACTAGACTGAGCTCATAAAGTGCTCGAGAATATATTCAGAGCCGCTCAAAAAAGATATCATGAACGGAAAGCGAATAAGTACTTTAATACACGCAAAGCAAGCGCCCATGTAATTACGCAGGCACCAGCGCGCAGCACGAGTCTGCTCTGTTTTACCTTTTAATGTTCCAGTGCATTGAGCTGGAAAATAACTAAATTTCACCTTCATTTTACGTCCACAATGCATAAAATGTTTGCCGTGTTCGTGACTCAGTTTCTGACATGAGCGCTAGAATTCTTTATAAATTGTTGGTTAAAATATTTGTATTTTATTGTAGCTTTCATTTTTATCTCTAGGTTTATTTATTTTGATTTTATTTATTAAAAAAAGGTTTTGGGATTTTTCAACAATTTTAAATGCATATTTTTCCAGTTAATTCGCAAAGAAAGAGAATTATAATTATTTTGATTTACGAGTTCCTTTTTTTAGTGGGATTCACACGTCAGGTTATGATACCTGGTACCAACGTGGGTCTAGAACTGATTTCTGAACACAATGTCACTGAAATGAGATCATTGAGCTTGTCTAATGTTTGTCTTCTCATATAATTATTTATGGATGTTGATGACGTCATGCTGGAGAATCATGGGACAGGGCTTGCACTAGGTTCAAATTCCATGCTGCTGACACGAGACAAGTTTACAATACTGAATTCACATTTAAAATCAGCGATGGGCTTACTACTTGAATGTAGGTACTATAAGAGTTTGCTATATATATATACACGCACACATATATAGCACTCTGCTCGTACGGAATGGATAATCTTGGATTAAAAATATTTTAAAAACTTCAAATCCTCAACAATTGAGTGAAAGAGAGATGGAATTTTCAATAAAGCCCGAGTATGTGCCATGCATCATCGAATGCGGGAACCGCTTGATCAATGAACAGGTAATTAATTATCGGTGAGTGAGAAATTCGAACGAAAGCTAGACTTCCTTCTAGCGGTGACGGACGGATGTGAGCGCGAGACGCTATTGGTTTAAGATATTGATGAGAACGAGTACGTTAAAAATCGTTTGTTGGAATAGCTGACATTTTATTACATCTGGATGTTAAAATGCAAGATCTCTTATTCACGAACACAGTTTTACTCTAATTCTTGTGACCAACTGATGTCTTGCAGGAGTGTTGAAAATTTGAATGTATTCACTGAACTGATAATTGATTTTTTATCCCATTTTCGTCATTAAAGAAAGACAAAGTGATGACAACACTTGCTTAAAAGCCTCCCCATTTAATAAACAATTTTAAAGATATTTATTTGCTGAAAGAATCCCTCAAACCGGTGAAATTATGCACCAGCTGCTGGAACATTAGGCACCATGGTCGGCACCACGTGGCTGAGCCCCCGGCGGCAATTTTATATTCCACTCAACACTTATAACTCGTCCATGCGCGTGCAATGCATATGATAAATATATTCCATACAATGCATACCATCTATTCATTACATGGAATACAAGCAAGAGATGCAATCCATTCATTACAACATTGCTCGCGACGCATACAATGCGTACATTATATTCAATTCATAATGTATTTATATTAAATATATTACTAACAATACATACAATAGTTGAAATATATATTACATACAATGCATACTTTTCATTAAATACATACGTTAAATTCAATTCACACTATGTTTAAATTACATACACCACATTTAATACGTACGTAATATTCCACATTTTTGTACCGAGCATTACGCATAAATGCCTACTACGCACACAAAGCATACAACACTCATAATATGAACAACACAAACAACAGATAAAACACGCCATTTTCATGCGGATCATGCAACACATAAACACGTACATACCTACAACACACACAACACACCCAACCGATGCAACCCACACACACAATATATAAACACGTACCACACATGCAACCCATGCAAGACATGCAATACAAGTAACACATGCAAGACATGCAAGACATGCAAGACATGCAACACATGCAACATATGCAACATATGCAACACATGCAATACAAGTAACACACCTGCAACACATACAACACGCACATCGCAGGCAACACCTGCAACACATACGACACGCACATCCCACACAACACATGCATCACACGCAACACATGCAACCCGTGTAATCCAAGCATCTCATGCAACGCGTGCAACACATGCAACATGGATATCACACACAACATATCCAATACACACTAAACACATAATACACACAACACACACACAACACACGCGAGGCGGCGCACCACACACGCAAGGTGGCGCACCACACACGCAAGGCGGCGCACCACGCTGTATTCAGCCCGCGTTGGAGTTAACATAAAATTTTAAGTTTCTGTTATCGAGGTCAGCTGTCGAGGCAAAATATTCTGCATTTTTGTATCGGGCGAAAGTCGTTGAGTTTGAAAGATTTTCAACTTTTTAGTTTCAGTCGTTGAATTTCTTCTAATTCTGGAATATTTTTTCGTTGCGGAAATTCTCTGCCTCAATAGGGCTGGCAAATAGTAAGTACAAAAATTTATACAAAAAAAGATCAGTCGATATTTCTCCACGTCGTAGCACACTCAGATTTAACACTGATGGATCAAGTTGGGGTATTCGATGTTCAAAATGTTATGGTCAACTTTGAAACATTCCAAAGTTTGAGGGAACGGCTCTTTTGTATCATAAACTAAAAACACTTCGAGCATATCCATCTTAAACGAGTAGGTAATCATTCGAAATGATTTTAGACCCTCACCTTGGCAAGACTGTTCACAAGAGGGGTACTCTACACCACTGATGGCATTTTCATCGAGGCACAGTCACACCCATGGACGGCAGTGCAGTACTGTGCATGTAAACGGCGAAATTTTGAAATGATGTGTTCATTTTATTATATGTTTGCAGTATATTTACGTGCCAAAACTTTAAATATCTTTAAGAGAGATAGAACTCTTTTTTTTGTAACTTTCTTCTAAGTCAAATATAGAGGAGTTACATCGGAAGTGCCTCAACAGAACTCAGTGACTCAGTATGTATACAAATGTCGAGTAGACTATGTCATTATGTAGGTGGGAGTCATTATGTAGGTGTAAGTCATAATGTAGGTGTGGGTCATTATTTAGGTGTAAGTCATAATGTAGGTGAGGGTCATGATAGGGTAGGTAGCACGTCCTGAAGATGTAAGTCATGTAAGTGTAGGTTGTACGTCATGTAGGTGAAGGTCATATAGGGTGTAGGTAGCACGTCGTGTAGATGTAGGTCATGTAGGTGTAGGTAGCACGTCATGTAGGTGTAGGTAGCGCGTCATATAGGTGTAAAGAGCACTTCATGTAAGTGTATTTACTACATCATGTAGCCGTAATGTGATGAAATTGTGAATACGATTTTTTTGGGGTAATAAGGCCAGAAAATTGGAAGCGTGCATAACAACTTTAATATTTGACGAATAAAGTTTCTCGCAGGTAGAGAGCTCTCGTTCGNAGCACGTCATGTAGGTGTAGGTAGCACGTCATGTAGGTGTAGGCAGGCCGAACAGGTGGCCTTCAGAGCAGGTAGTATGAAGTTTAATTGTACCCAAACCTTACAAATCTTACTGGTGCGTTATGAATCCTACTGGTGCGTTACGAATATTCCTGGTGCGTTACGAATCCTACTGGTGCGTTACGAATCCTCCTGGTGCGTTATGAATTCTACTGGTGCGTTACGAATCCTACTGGTGCGTTATGAATCCTACTGGTGCGTTACGAATCCTACTGGTGCGTTACGAATCCTACTGGTACGTTACGAATTCTACTGGTGCGTTACGAATCTTCTTGGAGCGTTGCGAATCCTACTGATGCGTTTCGAATCCTCCTGGTGCGTTGCGAATCCTACTGATGCGATGCGAATCCTACTGGTGCGTTACGAAACCTCCTGGTGTGTTACGAATCCTCCTGGTGCGTTGCGAATCCTACTGGTGCGTTACGAATCCTTCTGGTGCGTTGCGAATCCTCCTAGTGCGTTGCGAATCCTCCTGGTGCGTTGCGAATCCTCCTGG
>VOMN01129174.1:0-17829 GCA_014899125.1 Orchestia grillus | reverse complement strand
ACAACACAAATAAAATTACGATTTAACATTTGTCGTCGAGATTGCTTGGATGAACAGCCACTGCTCCTTTGAATTATATTGGAGCCTGATGTTTTTGCCTGTGTGTGTATTTTGTTTAGGACCAAGATTTCCGTTTATTATTCAATTAGAGAAATTCTATTTTACGGCTCCCATGTATACGTGAGTTACTCAAGCCGCCGAGCTATGTTTATTAGTAGTTTGGACTTTGGGGGACAACGACGAGCGAAATTTGAAATGAAGTTTATTCATCGTTCGTGTGAATCATTGTCGTCATTAGTGTGCAATTGATTAAAAAACTAGGGTTTATTATTGCTAGAAGTATTTATATTATTTTGGTGGTTGTGTATGATTACTGATTTATTGTAAATGAATATATTGCTAATATTTCCTCGGCATGTTCCTTGCATGAAACTTTAGTTTATACTTTTCAATATGATGTAACTTTTTTGTAGATTGCTGACTCGTTTCTTTTCATAGCTTCAAGTTCTGAAATTGACAAGGGGGCTAAAATTTGTGGTGTTAATGACTGATGGTAGCACAATTTTTTATGTTCTAGTGTGAAGTAAATTACTAACATGTTTGTTTCTCTAGTCTACATCTGCTAGTTCTGGAGTTGTGTAAGTAAAACAGTATTCTTTTTTTAAATGGTGCTGCTTGAAGTGTGACTACTAAGAAAGTTTAGTATTTGTTAAACTTTAGTGAATTAATTTTAACTATGTTATATGTTTAAATACTTTTTGTGTGAAAAGTTTTATTGTTCTTAATTTCATTTTTTATTCCTCATTTGCAAATAGTTTTTGATTTATTTTTTTTTCATTTAAGTCTTAAGCAGCATGTAATTTAAGTTGTAGTAATATTAGCTCAAATAATGATTTCTGAAAAAATGAGTTCATAGTTCTACAAAAGTTTCATTTGGAGCAATTGAAGCTTTCCTTGAGGTATGATGTACTGTCATTTTTGAAGGTTCCTCTAAGAAACCCATGGAAGGTAGGGAGATGAAAAATATTAGTAAAGTCCCTAAAGTGTAATGAAGAATTTAGGTACTTGAGTCATTTAAAAAATTAATTTTATTTCAAAATATGCGACTTATATAAAACTCTATGAAAATTTTCCTTTTTGTCAAGATTTTAGCTTGAAAACAAACAACTGCATCTCTCACAGTACCCCCTGCCCTTTTGAAAATTAGCTCAAGGTCAAAATTCTGCCACTAATTTCTAAAATTACACCCTGACTGACATTTGTATAAAAATGAGCCCAAAAACCTATCAAGATCACTGTCAGTTGTTTAGTGTAAGCGCCTTGTTGATGCAATAAAGAATTTTTTGATAGCATGAATTAAAGTTCAGGGATAGATAGTCTTCTACTTAAGGTCTAAAAGTCTCCACTGATAAACCTTTCTCTCATCACACCCCTTTTTTATTGGGCTCTAAAAAATGAGCCCCTTGATTTAAAAGAAAAGTTCTTTGTGAGCATTCTGTTAATTCCTTAAATTATACACTGGACTTGAGAGAAAAAATCCCATATAAGATTGTTAATGCCTAAAATTTTCACTGAGCTTAGAAGATAAAAGTCCCATGTAAGCATTCTGTTAATTTATAAAATTATACTCTGGACAAAAAAAAACAGTTCCATGTAAGGATTATGTTGATTCCTAAACTTGTGTACTGACTATTTTAAAACTTAGGCCTATTGAAGTGAAACAAACATACTAGCAAAGATAAATAGATACCCAAGTGATCTTAAACATCAAAACCATTAAAGGACAGAGTTTTTGAATGTGAACAAATGCATCTTCATTATATGAACAAATTTTTTTTTGTGGGTAAAATAACATGCAAATAGAAAATGAGGTTGATGTTTTTTTTCAAGTCTGCAACATGTACAGGGCATTCTAGTTATCATTTAGCCTTCATATTAGTATGTATCATTGAAGAAGATTTTTTTCTGAGATGTGAAAATGAAGTTCTAAAAGATTTCAAAGCATAGAAAAATTATATTGAAAGCTATTCAAACCATTTACATACAATACAACATAATTATGCAAAATCTACAGAAATTAGAGACATATTTTCATAAGCTCTACTGATTGGTATTTGACTCATTTTCAATTATGTTCATATTTTGTTATAGTTTTGAATATAAATTTCCATTGGCTAGGAAAAAATGATATTTCATGATACTAAAATACAGGCTGTTTGGGAAATAAAATACTCTATGCAGGAGGTGAATTCAAAGTCAATATTAATCAAAAATGAGAAACTCTTTATCATACATAACCAAACATATATATATATATCTAGATCCCCTACCTTGTAAAATAGATTAATTTCACATTAGTAAGTTTATTAGGAAAAAAGTTTATTGCTTAATCTTTAAACAGAGCATAGAGAAGGGTAATGATTTAATGATTTTAATATGTCCTAGCCAGAGATTACAGGAACAAAATTTTAATATTCCACCATGTAAAATATGCTACTAGTACAGTATAAGCTGCTTAGATATGTCTCTTTTTAAAACACGCAGGATTGAAGGTACATGAGATTTTACATTGGATCCATTTTGCTTCTGGGTGTGGGACAGCCAATCACAGAATTGTGTACTTTCTTTATCTTAGGCTCTGAATGGCTCTATGATTGGAGACAGTCCATTTAGGCCACTTCCAATTCTTACCCATTATGCTCGTACAACTTTACACTTGTCCACTATTATGATCAACTTGCCTGTCACACTTGTGTTTATGCTCAAGTGTTGATAGTAATAAGTTATAAAATGGGTCATTAACAGTACACAAAGGTTTTATAAAGGTAAAAATTCATGGTGCTGCTTCTTCGTGGATTTTTATCTATCACGGGTGATGTCAAAATGGAACACTTGCTATTAACAAGGAATCACTGTATCAATGAGCAAAATATAAAACATCTTTCTTTATTTTTGTAGTGCAGTCTGACATTGAAATAACTTGACTAATTTATTATGTTAATAGTGTAACTTTCATTTTGATATTGATGATTAAATAACTTTATTCATGTATTTAGCTATACTTTTAAAAATGTTAAAAATTTTAAATTTCAATTGAACATTGGAAATTGTTTATTCAAAAATAACTTCATAGATAGAAAATAGTTGATAATTTGTTAGTAAATAACCTCAAATTGTTCCTGATTGCTATCATGGTGTACAAAACTAAAAATTTATCATTCAATTGAACCCATTTTTAATTATTTGCAGGATTGAATTTTTGATGGAAAGTTGCTTTCTGACATATGAATAACAGGAAGTTCATCAATTATGGAGCTCCTCTCATCATACTGGTGGTGGGCGGCTCCATGGGCCTAAAGCATTTCCAGCAAATCAGGTACCAGTCTGTAGGGTGTGAGTTAAGCCTCAATAATATTTTATTCTTAATAAGATGTGGAAAATATGGCCCCGTAAATCACCAGAAACTTTTATCAAGAGTAAAGTGCTAGCCTGAAAGTTGCCAATCAGTAACCAACCTCCTTTCTTGTTATTCATTTATCAAGCCCAAAAATGTGAGCCTGTAAGCTTGGACTTAATTGCTAAAATTACATCCTGCCAGTCTAGAAGAATAGGTAATGCTCCCAATTAGAATGAGTCCAGCAAGTCTAATTAAGCAGCTTGTTCTCATGAAAAGCAAAAGAATTTACTATTCTGTCTTATGAATCATTTTTAATTGTCCATTAGTTTTTCCTATGAATTATCTGACAATGTTCCAATGGTAACCCAGGGTACTGTAGGTATTTTTTTTGTAGGTACTTTGGAGATATCATAGTTTTTTCAATATACCCTTTATTTAGTTTGTTACAGATGTTGCTTTCCAAATTTAGTGGTAATTCTGAATTTTGTGCCTTTTTTATAATTTTAACCTAAAGGCCTTTGTTTTTAGGTACGACTATCGGAGTCAGAAAAGGCTGGACCGAGAGGAGGTTCGGGCTCTGGGTGTTGCCGTCAAAGATTTGTCTGAAGTGACGTTAGACTCGGAGTATGAAAAAATTGCCAAGGTAAGTTAGTTCCTGAAGTTAGGAATGTTCTTCCATTTTATGTAGGTGCATTTCATTGTTAAATACTGCATTATGTATATACTGTAATGCAATGTTTTGATTTCAAATGCAGTTGACTTTTGCATCAACTGGCTCAAATTGTGGAGAGTTGGTCTAATAATGATGAATCTAAGGGCAACATGTCACAGCACTTTCAAATCTTGAAGCACTTGCCTGCCCAATAGAGATAACTAGCTGTAATTTTTGGAATTGCAGACTGGTATAGACTAAGTAGGGCATGTTCTTATGCCCCAATTTTTTGGAAGTCAGTTGAAACAATGTTCATTGATGCAAACTTAAATTGCTTTGAGAAAATTTCTCCTGTTCTGTCTGTTAGGACATCTTCATTGCTTGTGCATGGTTAGCTGGAGCACTTTATTGAAAGACGAGATTTCAAACCTGCAATCCCTTAGAGTTATGGATTTTGATGTATGCAATTTACTCATTCTATTTCACTTATAAAAACTTTAATCCATAATTTAAACTTGAGGTTTGTGAAGATGAAGATGTCTCAAGCTCATTAACGTTAGCTCAAGCAGTCTGTGATTGTACTGTGATAGCTTGTCTAAGCTATGCATATTACATCTCAAATTATTTGGAAATTTTTCATTTTCAATGAATAAAGCTTGATAATATGGATGTGTAGATAACATAAGGCAAGATGGGGGCATTTGTGTGGGCAAATCTTTGATATAACCCTACTAAGGGCTGATTTTTATCTTCCCTTTTGAGAAGTATGGTTGTGAGAAACTAGACAGCTGCAGAGGCAAACCTCTGTAAGCAGCAGTGCATATTACAGGCCAGCAGAGCTGTGCCCTCTTTAGGTGCAGAAATGTTTGGGTGTGAGTTGCTAGTTTTGGGTTTTTGGACAGTCCATCTTCCATGCTTACTCCATTGTGTTCCAACGTATTCTCAGTGACAGGACCGCCAGTGGGTCGTTTTACCCCTAATCAAATTACATCACTACAGAAAATGCGTCTATATTGTTGTATGTTTATAACTTCTCACTTCAGAGATCTTTTTATTTCTCTTACATAATTCCTCACTTAAACATTGGTTATTACAAAATTGTATGGGTACTATGTGCCACAAATTTTTGTAATGATTATATTTGTGTTCAGTTATTATATGGTATTTATTTTTATACTTGATGATTTTTGGGATGAGTTGAGTAGTATATGATGTTAGCTTGCTTCTCATGTTTAAAAATTTGTGGATATGGAATATTTGATTTTTACCCCATCAAGCATTCAGGATAAGCCATGGGTTATAGGGTTAGGTTAGTGTCTGTCCTATACTACGGTAACTGGTGTCTTCAAGGGGCACTGTGAGGTGATCTCAGCTTCAGCTAGGCCTTCAGGAATTCTATTTCTTGTGCGTACCTCTCTCCTTTCTCCATTTCCATGCCTTCCCTGATTAACTCTTTCTTTTCTTCCTCTTACATCTTAACTTGCTGTCTCTATGTGCAGGAAGTCTTGTGCAAAAATACACCTGCGCATAGATTCTACATTTTCTAAATTTTATACAAATGGTTCCTATTTTGCTCTCTTTGAATCACATTTCATCTGGGTAGAGTGCTTTAAGCAAACTAATGGTGTTATAAGATGCTTAATTTTATGACAAGTTCACTCACATTTTAAAATTTTTGAGGTCTTCCTCCTCTCAATAATAGTAATTCATTATTTATTAGAGTGGTATAATTCTCTTAAAGACAGTCTCAAGACAGTCAATAGAGCTAGGTGAGTTACCTTTACCTATCCAATGCTATGGGGACTTGTGTCCCCAAGATGGACACTTTTAAGGTACCACAGCTCTAGGTGGTCCTTTGGGGTTCTATGTTTCATGCCCAATTTCCTTCTTTAAATTTTCATACTTTCTGTGCTATCTCTTATTTGTCTTTTTCGTCATCATTCTTAACTTGCTGTTTCTATATGCAGGGGATCCAGTGTGGGAACACACCCTGGGCATGGATTCCTTATTCATTTTTGTCCATTCTAAATGGTCTTTTCTTTTGGTGTGATACAGTGCTGGCCTCTGAATCGCTGCAATCTATACTACTGCTGCGGGAGTGTGCCGCCATTTCTCAATATTGTTTATAATGAATGCTTAAAATCAGCAAATGCCAGTGCTAAAAATTCTGGTTTTCACGTTCAATAGGTAAAGTATAACATGTATTCAAGATGAGGAAGCTAGTGAGTGACTTCACAAACACACACACACTATCTATATGAACAATAATAATTGTAATTAATAATGACCCCATTAAAAACCAATAACTGGCATTTTCCAGCTCGATATCGACACGTGGGAGAACAAGCGGGGCCCGAGGCCATGGGAAGAGGAAAACCCGCTCTATCAGGAGGCGCTGGAGAGGGCACAGAAGGTCAAGGACGGTGTTATTAAAACTAACTCGGTTGTTGGCAGGTAACTCTAGTGGGGACGTTAGCTGAAAACCTGATGTTGTCAGCAGACAAGTGCTGCATTTTCAGCTAAGTGCTGCATTGTCTGCTGACAAGTGCTGCATTGTCAGACGACAACTCCAGTGCACACACAGCTGAGGTGTCGCACACTGTCAGCAGATGATGTCAGTTGGGGCTTTAGCTGGGAAATGGCCTCAACTGATCCTACTTGATGGTGGTTTCTGAAAAGATAAATAATCTATTGTAGCTGGGTTTTTTTTCTTTGATGCTTGCATGAATAAAACTTTATGTTCATGGTAGAGATGACGATGCATATGTGTGGCATAAGTCGGTGGCCCCCAACTAGCACCAGTGTGGCTGAGGTGAGATGAGCCTTTCTTTACGACTCGTTTCACACAACACCCTTGAATAATTTTGCATATTAGGAAAAAATAATTCATGTATATACATTGGTTGGATTGGTCCTAACAATACAGGTGTGGCACATGTCGGTGGTCCCCAACTAGGACTGGTATAGCACAAGTTAGTGGTTCTTAACTATTGCCGGTGGTCCACAACTAGGACTGGTACAGCACAAGTTGGTGGTCCCTAACTAATACTGGTCTGTGGGTCAGTCAGGATCGAGCCCCATCGATAAATACTTACATCACATCCGTTTTATTTATTGTCCAATTTTTTCATTAATTGAAGTTGCATGCGACACACAGTAGGTTCACATGTATTATTCCAATTATAAAATGCAAGTTTTTATGTAAGTCGTGTCATTTCATTTAGCAGTATTTATTCACCTCCCCTCAAAGGCCTGTCCTTGGTAACATGGTCTGATGTTCAACTGGTCTGTAGTGCTGGAAAGGCGGGAGACCGCTTGCATCAATGACTACTTCCACCTTCAGTGGGTACTGCGAAAGCATTGGTTGCCACCTCTTGGGAACTCTCCAACTTACCCTTTACCAACCAAGTTATTTTGGAGACAAAGCTGCTTTCAGTATTGCACCAAAGCTAGCTGCGCACTTGTGAAAGTGGATTTTGAAATCGGTATAGACGCTGAAGGGTTACAGCCTCTTCAATAGGCTCTCTTTGGCATTCATTTTGTGCTACTTTGGACCATGTTGAATTTGTTGCTGTTGATATCCTGTGATGTACTTCTATTGCTGGGTTCATTCTTCATCAATATCCGTACAGTTATGAGACATGGGTTGCTTATCAGCAGAGCACTTGCTGTGAGAGAAGAGTGTACGTCTTTCAATGTTGAAGCGAGGCTTCAGAGTCCTTTCGACCACGAGGTACAGTTGGTGATCTCGTCAGAGCGTTTTATGAATCTTTTGTTATGATGAAAATATATTAATGGAGAAGTAAGACGCCTCTACCGATATGTATCGTCTTTGAAGAAGCATACTCTGAACAGGCTCTAAATCTGCATGTATACTTACGAGGATGTGACATATCGTTGTCATCAATGGTAGGTTTTTTATGTCGACACTGTAAAATTTATTTATGCTTTTCTAAATATTATTTTTGCTGGCAACTGTTTGGAATATTGAACATAATATTATGTGCGGCTCTGTGTTGTGTTGATATCGCCGTGTACATAACATTGTTTTTTCAGATCTTGTTTTATTCTCCAGTATATTCCACCGCATTTGGACTAGTGGTGTTTTTCTAGGTTGAAGAAATGCATTTCTACCGCTTAAAGTACCTACGATGGGGTGGAAGAATGATCTTCATTTGGTATACTTGTGAATTGTAGTCCAAAAAGTGTTATGTTGATTTAGATGCCAAACGTCGACGGATATACGCTCGTATTAACATAAATTAGCCTGAATATGCATGGCCTTGAACGCCTTGGTAATAGTTTAGCTACACCTCGTCCCAGGCCACACTGGTGTGCCGTTTTCTTAGGAATATCAATTTTGATTTTTCATTTCCGAGGAAAGCACTCCGCCCCAAGGTATCAAACCCGGAACCTCCTGATTAGGAGACAAGCACGCTACCGCTTGCACTGCAGAGCCACTCAAGTCTACGTGGACCACTGCCATTCTTATAGGACTTTAGAAATAAGTCAATTTGGTCTTGAATTTGAATTGTTCCATTCAAAACTAGGGTAAATATGTATACCAGAACTTTAAATATGAGCTACTGTTGACGCAATGTTCCGTTCATTTCAAGAGGAAGTTGGTCCTCTTATTGCTTTCGATCCACCTGTTACTGGCCCCTATGATATGAAAAAGTTTTTGCCCACCCTGCAACATACATGGCAAGGAAGCGTGGCAGTCCATTAAAAGTAGATATGGGTCAATCATGCCCCATTTTTTAACTGAATTAAATGAAATATAAAAATCGTTATGTTTTTCGTTTTTTTGTGAATGAGTGAGTGGATGTTCTGAACCATTGAGAATCTAATTTACTAAAGCTAGTAATGGTGATATGAAATTTGAAATGGGTCATTTTGGCCCATCCGTCCCTCTAGTGTTAAGGCGTCGCCCTACTGAGGCAGAGGGGCTGGAAGACCTCTTTTCGTACAAACTGATCATACCGCACCACGTCCATTCTTTCTTCGTCTCAAAATTATTTGTTAGGAAGTACTATTGCGCTACTTGGTGCGAGTTTAGTTGTGGTACGAGAGCCCCTAGTACCTTGGGACTGTGTTGAGAGATCTGCAGCTAGGAAATTATGTGTGAACTCCCACTGTCTCTGGCATGCCAGCAATAGTTAATAGAAACCTTGTGGAGCGGGCTAAAATCAACACCAGGCCCATGGTACTTATATGCATATATGCACATACATGCAGGGTCCCACGTGCATGGACTTTTACTGATGAAGGTTCTAAGACAAGATCAGAAAATTGTGAGATGTAAATTGGGGTTCTCGATACATGTACCTTTACTGCTGAGGAATGTAAAACAAAATCAGAAAATTGTGAAATGTAAATTTGTGCTAAAATGTGTCCGTCTCACAGACAGGTAAGTCGTAGCATGAATTTAAGATGAGGGGGTTCAGTGTGTAACTTTACGCAAGTGCGTTGCGGTGCCTGCTGCTCTTTAGACTCCTTTAAGACGATAATTTAATATTGAAATGTTATGTACTTCACTATGCGCGTCGTTATAGACACATTTTATGTGCACGCATTGGTTGTAAGAGACCAACATATTTTATGTGTGTACTGTACATAGGTTGCATGGGACTGGGGTAGTCTTCATGCACACAGTGGTTGTAGGGACTAGTATATTCTATGTGTACACGTAGGTTGCATGTGACTAGCATATTCTATGTGTACACATAGGTTGCATGTGACTAGCATATTCTATGTGTACACGTAGGTTGCATGGAACTAGCATATCCTATGTGTGCACGTTGGCTGTAGAGGACTAGCATTGGTGTCTGTGCGCTGGGTAGCTTCTGTGAAGTTCTTGGCGCTAGCTTTAGCTTTAAGTGGCTTTTCAGAACGAATTTTTAGCCACGAATATTACATGATGTATATTTTCGGAGCAGTATATTCAGTGTTCTTGTTTTGAATTGAAGAAATGCAACTAATTTATTTTCCTAACCTTTCATTCTTCATTCTTTTTTTCCCAGTTTTTTTTTTTCAGAGTTATCGGTGTAGGTCGAATATACATATCATATTAAAGTAGGCAGGAAACATATTTTCTTTTATAAGGTGTCTTTATAAACAATATATAAAAGACAAGATCATCGCCCATCTATTTTCCAGCGACTTCTTTTGTTTCGTGTAGCGCGTACAAAATCCTCAGTAAAGTACCTACACCAACGAACGGAACGCTGGAAAAGAAAATGTCAGGTGCGGACCGGACCCCTCACGTGGCCTACAGAGTGTCTGAAATTTGCAACATCAGAAGCCTCAGTCGCTGGTCCAACTTGAAGGTGCGCCTGGTTGGCCGCGTGGTATGTTATAACTACAGTAAAAAGACCGTGACTTCCGGGCACCATCCTGGACCCGCTCTGAAAACGAGCAAGCCCTGTGACACGCCAGCAGAAAAAGCCAATCGCCCTGGTTCTCCCTGTAGCTTCAGATCTGGCGTGAATGGGGATCCCAAGGACCCGATTGTCAATGCTGATACTGAAAGGTCGTTCGATCTAGATTCCTCGTGGAACGATTCGTCTTTCTTCGCCGCAGCCGAGCGCGTACTCAAGGAAAACTTCGAGTGCAGAGAACAGGACAATCCGCTGGTTGAGTGCTTGAGTGTGGCAGGGCGGCTCCGCCAGTCAGAGAATAATCAAACTCTGGCATCTGCCCCCAGTGATGGTCTCGCTACCCTCTACTCTGTCAGGGAACCTGGTGGACCTCATGCTATCCTGGTAAGCTGGATACGTAACGTGCTGGACCTTGTGCTATTCTGGTAAGCTGGATACGTTACCTGGTAGAACCTCGTGCTATTCTGGTAAGCTGGATACGTAACGTGCTGGACCTCGTGCTATTCTGGTAAGCTGGATACGTAACGTACTGGACCTCGTGCTATTCTGGTAAGCATGATACGTAACGTGCTGGACCTAGTGCTATTCTGGTAAGCTGGATACGTTACCTGGCAGAACCTCGTGCTATTCTGGTAAGCTGGATACGTTACCTGGCAGAACCTCGCGCTATTCTGGTAAGCTGGATATGTAATCTGGAGGACTTGATGTTGTTATGGTAAGCTGGATACGAACCTAGCAGTGCTCATACTACCCTCATTTACTCGACCGTTAAACCTGAGTGACTTTCCGCTACTGAGAAGTATCTTTTTGCGTAGACATTCATCATTCGAGTTTATTGCCTCGTAATTTCCTCCGATTCATACCATACGCTATATCTTTGTTGTAATTTTCTTTGCCTTTACGTTGAAGCTGTTGCTCGTGAAAGTCGCTTCAATTTAGTAATGACGGTGTGAATCTCTCTTTTTCTCTGTTACGTCACGACCTAATCTGGTGTCCTGATTCCTGTTTTGAGTTTTTATGATCGTGACTGCCGCTGCGAACAAGCTGTGCCTAAACACGATAAGTTTTCCCTCATTTCGTAAATAAAAAAAATATTGTGTATCACTTGATGGCTATTTTGCAGTTAGGTCGTTATGTTTTCATTTTGGGTTCGTTTTGTTTTTTCTGTTTTAGAATCAGGTGAGATTTTGTCGTGCATAAAGAGTTTTTGCGTGCGAGTGAAGTTAGTATTTGTTGCCTTTCAGAGATCACAGGGTACAGGTTGTAGCGGCTTCTAATCGTCTTTATTATTCTTGAAATTCACTCTAGCTTAACGCATCCTTTTCTCATGAGAAGCATTAGGCGATCGTATTCCTTATCTGAGGACCATTAAGGAGGCCAAATTCACCGGAGTTATCGCGTGCGCTGGGGCCGTGCCTGCAATATTCATGGGTTCGAAATCGCGCCCTGATAACCCCAGTAGAGCGGTGTTGTACTCCTTTTATGCATGATTAGATTAGTGTCAAAAATTTCATGTTCAATACTTAAAAAGCAGCTGGAAGTGAAAACTTCAAACATAAATTAAATTGCGTAAAAAAAACAAGTACGGTGGAAATCAACGACTACCAGTAATCTGATCAGGAGTAATCGTCAGCTTCATGGGTGTGTTCTGAGTATCAAGGATACAAGCTCATTGAGGTAAAGAACTGATCAGCTTCAGGGCACAACTGGCGGTGTTCTGAGTATCTAGGATACAAACTCATCTACGTGAAACGACTGATAAACTCTAGGCTCTATTCCAAGTGTCTAGAATACAATCTCATTGAGGTCAATGCTCGAGTGTGCTACTTGAACAAGTGTCCAGCAGAAGAAATCACAACTCACGAGTGTTCGGTGGAGAATTTTCTCATTTGACGAATTGATGCCAAACATTGTGGCTCGTTTCCCCAGTTATACCGTGCACGCACTCCCTCTGCTTCATCCCTTATTCATGAACCGCCGAGGTTGAGAACTTTAGCACTATTTTGGCATCGAGGTGGTCTTGTTTGTCGGAGTGTTTTGACAGCCTCGTGCCAAATCTATAACTTTATGATTTATTGCCAGTCTCTATCTTTGTGGTATGGTTGAACGAACCCAATTGAATTTTTTTTAGTGAAGCTAATCATATTCGCATCAAACTAACTTTTGGTGAGGATTGTCTCGAAGATGTACCCAACGCAAATGTGTCTAAAAATCGTTTTTCGTGCTTTATAAAGTTGAGGAAGTAGGATTTTAGCACCACGGTCTCCAAGTCCTTCAAATCATGATGTTAAAACGTTGATGTAAACATCTAAAAGGTACTCAACACCTGGAAACTTTAGCTTGGCTGCTGTTGTCCGTGATGGAATGTTTCCAGTGTTGCAACCATGTTCTACATGAGATGTGATCGTTGTTCCCTCTACCACGCTGAAGATTGCATCTCTGCATGCAATCCCAAATATCTGCGTGTCGTGAAGAATGTAGAGCTTTCACGTCGAGCTTTTGGTGTCGTGCAAGATCACTGCTGCGCCTAAGGAGCTGTGTACACAAACCCCTCCGTCCCAGTGACGGTCCAGCACCTCTGCTGTGCCTTACGTTATGTGTGTGTGTTGCGCACGCGTACGTGTGTTGCGGCACGTGTACGTGTGTTGCAGCACGCGTACGTGTGTTGCGGCACGCGTACGTGTGTTGCAGCACGCGTACGTGTGTTGCAGCACGCGTACGTGTGTTGCAGCACGTGTCTGAGGCAGGCCGGCCAGCACCCTGTGGGGCCTGACGTAAGTGTGCGCAGGTGTTCCCTGCTCTAACAAGTCCGTGTCGCCTTCTTTTTGTGTGTTTCGTTCCGTGCGAGCACAACCTGCGCTCTGCTTGTGTTCGTAGTTTGTGCGCTTGTGTGTTATCTTCTAAATGCACGTGCATATATATAGGTACGGGCTTATGTTGTCACGTGCATTCAGGCATTGGTGTTGGTCTGCCTATCGCACCCACTTTGCTTCTTTCAATTGTCACACCTTTGTGTTTTTTTTTTTGCCTTTTATTCCTCTNTATTCCTCTGTATTCTTAAACTGTTGTTTTTTACGCGGAGGGGAGCCTGCGTGAGAACGCACTTGTGCATAGATTCCCCATTCTCAATAGTCCATGTTATAAATGTTTTTTTCCCTTCGCGCGCTGTGGATCGCATTTCCGAGCTTTAAACTAACAAATAATCCAACTAACCAATAATCCAATCTACTGGTGGAGGGAAAGGGGGGTTCTGCCTTGGTGCTGCATCTCGTAACGCAGTCACCGTCTTGTTACCGAGCGGGTTGCTTGAAATTACGACCAAGTTGTTCTCACGCACAACTAGGACTGCTCTGAAATGTTCAGTGTAAACTGAGAATGAACCTGGCCGCTGAGAGTGAACTTCAGAGTGAAACTGTGCCGTCTCGTGGTCAGAGTCGGGCTAAGCCGGCAACGGTGGGTAAACGCCCAACGTGATCACTGCACTAGTCATTGTGTAGTAAAAGTCATGGTCTATGCTGTGTTATGATGCGCTATTTATACGCATGTATATTGTATTGTGTGTTTATTATTTATTTATGCGCTGAGGAAATTCTATAGGAGAAAATTCCCGGGTCCGTATTCCTAATCAGCGAGACTGTCAGGGAAGACAGTCCGTATCAGTGATACTGAAGATTACGTCGTTTCACGTGAGATTTGCCGTCATTTTTGGCGGCATGGCAACACCAGCAACAATTACAGTAATAGTGTTATCATAACCACTGGCGTGGTGGAGCGAATGTTGCTTACTTTTATTGAGTGAAGTGTTGTAAAACGTACGTTGCTGTGCAGTGTACTCTATTTTGAGTTTGGTGCTCAGAAAGATGATTGTGCGTGTACTAATTGAAGCAATAATTTCTTCCTGTTAAAATTTAGAAATAGTCTCACAATTTTCACAACTGACCTCGCTGGGTTTTAAACTTACTGTAGACCGCCCATAGTCCTTTGGGTCAGTACTTCAAAGTCCCATTTGAGCCTCTAGTAATTCTTCTTTATTTTCTAAGAAATATCTATAACCATGATACGATGGAAACCCCTGTATTTCATTACTGAGAGATGAGTTTTTAATTTCTACCCTATGTTGTCACTGGAGAGCGTGCACGGTTACAAACAAGCAACAAAGCTCTGGTATTATAAAGATATCCTACTGCATGCTCCTTCTTCTCTTCTGCTGGTGCACTCATTTTCTAAAGAAATGAATACGTGTGAATGTGGTAAAGTTGACTATTGACCTAGCTCGAAATGTTCTTTATTTATGGTGTCGAGTTACACAGGCGAGCGTCACGCATCTTGGCAGGAAACAGAGTTTAGGCGGCGCCTTGACCCACTTGCCTGCATTTCTTTGTGCTGTGTGTATCCTGGATACACTTGACGTTGACAGCTGGACAAAGGCACCAAACGTCCGTCTGGGTGGGCCTTTAACCCTTGACGCCACCGCTTGTTTTGTTTTGTTAGTGTTTAACGTAAGCAAAATTCTTACGTGGTTCTGACTGTAGGACATGGCAATAATTTTAGGGTACAGTATTAGACATGATAAGTGTGGTTAAACTTATTAAAATTGACATGGGATTTGTCCGGTCTTACAACCGTGAAATGAGACGAGAAATGTGTACGTCTAGCAAATTTTATCCATGCTCAGGACGTGGGAATGC
Organism: Orchestia grillus; assembly: GCA_014899125.1. Classification (NCBI taxonomy): domain Eukaryota; kingdom Metazoa; phylum Arthropoda; class Malacostraca; order Amphipoda; family Talitridae; genus Orchestia; species Orchestia grillus. Next base: position 2,712 of record VOMN01129174.1, on the reverse strand, counting down.
AGGAGCTTCTATTTTTCGGAGTTCTCTTGAGAATTTTATCGAGGATGATGCCAGTGAGGTACGTGGTGCTTAATATTGGTGTAAAATATCTTTACATCCTTGTCAATTATGACGAAATATTAACAGCATCAAAATATTCTATGCTGTGCAATAGAACACCAAGTTTATGATTATTTATTATTTTTGTGTTGGATCAGTTGTTTACGCGCTGAAGGAATCAGACCAGAGAAAATTCACAGGTCCAGATTTTCGGGTCCGCATTCCCATCGAGACGGTGTCAAGGAAGGCAGTCCGTATCAGTGATACAGAAAATAACATTTCACGTGAGATTTACCGTCACTCTTGACGGCATGGCGACGCTGGCCCATTTACCACAACACTACCCACTCGTTTAACACTTAGACTGCGACGTGCCCCATTTATGGTACACGCGATCATCTAACCTAACGTAATGAAAGTACTAACATATATGAAAATAAAATTTAAGTTTTCATGAAATTTGTGTTCATCACTCGAATAAGCTAGTTGGGATTAGGGGGAAAATCAATAGGGTAACCAAATGTGTGACAAGTAAAATCCTTCAATTTTAAACTACAGCGGAAATTTTTGTCGACATGAAATATTTCCTACGTGGAGAATCGCAGTCAAAGTGTTAATAATATCTTTTAACACTTGCGGTCCCAGAACGAGCTGTTCAGACACGGCGTGACCTAGTAAGCCCAGGCTTGTCTGAGAGCTCTTGTGAAATATTAAGCAAGGTGTCTCATCGATTGAAGCAGCGGTTCGTCAGAATGCAGTGCTCTGACATGCCTGTTGCAGCTCGTCTCATGTTTTCTGTGTAACTTCTTGAAGGATTGGTGACGTCACTCTGAGAAGTTAGTTAGAAGCAGCATTTTATGCGTGGTGTGACTTCGTGTTACTGACTTTTATTATTCGAGGAGTTAGAAGCAGCATTTTATGCCTGGTGTGACTTCATGTTACTGACTTTTATTTATTCGAGGAGTTAGTTAGAAGCAGCATTTTATGCGTGCTGTGACTTCATGTTACTGACTTTTATTTATTCGGTTGAGTTTAAGCGCTGATTGAATGTAAAAAGATTCAGAAGACTATCTCGTGCGTGGAAATCGGTTGTCTGTTGCTCACCACGATCTGACAGCATCCGTGTTATCATCCTTGATGTGTGCAGAGCTGCGCTTGACAAGAGCCTCGGAATACTCTCACGTCTCGGACATCATGATTAGTTTAATTCCAAGCTCAAGCAAATCGCGTGCCTGGCTGAGAACAAGAGTACGCCACGCGATCAGTTTTAATAGAGCGAGCGACTTAGTGTGCGATTTGTCCCGGTTGGCGATCGATCGAAAATCTGCACACCAGTCACGTCCAGGCGAGATTACGTGCTTTTGTTGCCACTCGTGGCCCTAACCAAGGTGCAACCCGCCGACGGCTGCTCTCCGTAGTAAGGCCCAGGACTTTGGTGTGACAACAAAGACGTTTTGCCTGTACGTAGTCGCATTTTTTAAAGAGCTTCTGAAACCGAGACTGGGGTTAAGTGAAGCATGGCTGAAGTGCACGGGTTTGCGACTGAGCGGATCTTGAACGTTTCTTCGTATGCTAGATACGCGGGGATAACCTGTTCCTAACGGGTATTATGTCGCCAATGGCGGCGGGACCAATGACGTTATGAGCTTAAAATGCCTCCCTTATTTACGGTAACTCTGACGTGCTAAATAATGTTATTTTCAGTATCACTGATACGGACTGCCTTATCTGACAGTCTCGCTATCAGCTAAGGAATACTGGCTCAGGAATTTTCTCCTATCTAAATCTTCAAGGAGCGTGATAGACGGACCCAACAAGCAAGCCACAACCGTGTATTAGGATATATAGTAGAATAAAGTACAGCGCCGTTCTCAAAGTGACGGGACAAAGGATATTAACGCCGTACGTTGGTCAAATTTTTATATGTTATAATGCAGATAGAGTACAGTTGGTTTTGCATAAAGAATCGGTTCCGAAAGTTTGAGCGAAAATTCACAACTGATGTAACGCTTACGGTAATTAATGGTATGAATTGTTTGAATGTGCTCTATAGTACAGGTCACTGAAGTCTATGCATCGATAGTGGTGTGGGTTCCGGCATGGCTGGTCAGAGCCCGGGACCGTCACGGCAGGAAAGAGTTGCCGATGGTGGGCATGATTTTTCATAGGCTTATTGTTGTATTCGTATAGTGAATGTAGTGACGCTGTGCTATAGGGCACGCATTGATTACGACCGGAAACTGACCTGGAATTGTTTTGTTTTTTTGGTTTATAAACATGCAATGTCTGGTGTACGGTTCCGGTTGTTCATTGTTCAGAGTGCAGTTCAGGACGCCGTTTGCACCAGACTGCGCTGTGAATTGTGCGGAAGTCCGTCGATTGTTCCTTCCTGACGGCTGTTCCGTGATGCTAGTCGTAGATTTTTGAAACTTTTGAGGCTGGTAGTAGCATTTGCGTTTTTTAAGGCTGGTATTAGTCCACTACTCTTTTTGGGGCTCGTAGTAGCCCTTGCTCTTTTTGAGGCTGGTAGTAGCCCTGGCTCTTTTTGAGGCTGGTATTAGTCCACTGCTCTTTTTGAGGCTGGTATTAGTCCGCTACTCTTTTTGAGGCTGGTATTAGTCCACTACTCTTTTTGAGGCTGGTATTAGTCCACTACTCTTTTTGAGGCTAGTA
>VOMN01129168.1:0-19540 GCA_014899125.1 Orchestia grillus | reverse complement strand
GTTTTATTTTGATAAATTTTATTTGACCCAACGGGTCAAGGGTTGTCTAGTCTACTCTTAAATTTCGGGACCCGTGAATTTTCTTCTAATTATTTTAGTACGTAAATAAATGGTTACGCTCACAAAAAGATACAAATGAAGATATTAACTTTCATTCTTATGCAGTACTAGAACACCAGGGACCCGTTGGGTAACTTTTTGTTATATATTCCACTATGCTTATAAAATGCTTACAAATCCAAATCCGCTATATGTATACTAATACACAGTTGTTGCTTTCTTTGTTGGTTGGTTCGTCTCTTTCCGTCACGGAAGCATTTAGGTAAGAGACAATTTCCGGGTCCTTTTTTCTAAACTAACTAGCAGACGCGTCCTGCCATTAATGGCTGGACAAATGATGTTAAATGATGTTTAAATCATGATCTTAAATGATGGCTGGACAAATGATGTTTTATTTCAAATAAATTATTCAAATCCAAAGTAAATAATTCATTTATTTTAGTCTTAATGAACGGTAACCATTGTACGATGGAAACCCCTTTACTTAATTACCCAGAGATAAGTTTCGAATTTCTGCCCTACGTTATTACTGAACAGCGTATATTGTCCCAAGATAACAGGATGGACCCAGTTTCAGTTCTGTATTGATTGATAGATAAATTATGTTTGTGCTTTAGCTAGGATATAGCATAGACTTCGGGAGAAAGCTCCTTTACGCTAAACATGTGTTGCGCTGTAGCTGGAACGAACCGTCACTGTTCGCCCCAAACACCGCGCCTTGAACCAAGAATGGCAGATTGGACCTTGAGGTGTGGGTTGTAGAGGGAATACTATTAAGTAAATTGTCCGCACCCCGACAAAAAATGGCAGCTGTTACCAAAGGTTATTCTTAAAATGAATGGATTTTTTCAATGAAACTGCTCCTGATCGTGGCTTTGAAGTTAATTATTCATATGCAAAATTAACTAAAATTTTGCTATGTATGTCGTATTTTATTAAACACGCTTTGCTGTCAAACATGCATAAATATATTATGTTAACCAAACTATTATCATGTCGTATTTTGATAAATAAAAGATTGAATTTCCTTTAGATTACATTAATTTATGATGCGATGTTCAGCATTCCACCTGTGACACATGCCGCATTTCAGCGCCGCTTGCAGCGCTGTTCTATACGGTGCTATTTCAAAAGTGTTACAAAAATAGTTATAAATAATTACAAATACGCCACGATTATTATTATGGTAGCGGGGATTACTTTCTCATTCAGAATTACTTAAAAAATTTTAAAAATGAGAAAGAATATAGTCGGAGATTTGAAAGCAACGGTAAGTTGTTGTGGTATGTTACCGACGTGTGGCACAAACTTAAGTGAAATTGGAGAGTGAAATTTATGAGGTGTATTCCAACGATAGGAGCGTATTAAAAATTATTAAACACCTAAAATTTTCGTTCTTATTATAATCATGCAGGTAAGCTTAGGTTACCAATGTACATAAAAAACTATATTCATTGATATGGAATAAATTTTTTCGGTATTTTTGAACGCAAAGGCCTTCTCAGATTTGGAAATGACTAGTTTTACTGCTTACGTCAAGGTCTGATTGATTCCTGCGAGGTCTACATTACTTTTGAAACACCGTGTGCAGACCGGGTGGAGGGAACTGCTCCTCGGTACCGCTACCTCTGCTCGGATCAATCGCCCGCAAGAATTAGTATTAGCAATTTATAGTATGTACTAGGGCACTGACTTCGGCGAATACTTTTCAGAGTCTCGAGTGAGCATAAAAAAATTTTATGTTCTTTTGCTTTCGAAGTCCTCATGTTGATCTGCAATGCTAGGCGTAGGACCAAACGTTTTTACTACCTCTAGGCTTCAACTTGAAGTTATATGAAAATTAGCTTTAGTAAATTTCAGTAGAGAAAAGAGGAAAAGACATGGAAGCAAATTTTGATTGCCTTGTTTTATAATTCTTTCGCTCCCGAAGCGACATGGTCGCCTCTTATCCTTTAGTCCGTACTCCTGACGAATACAGGAAGTACGTAATTAAGGGGCTGGAATACTAATATCTACAGAACGTTCAATTTATTCACACGCCAAGGAAATGAAGGTAGTTAAAATTGGGTTATTATTTTATTTCTACATTGACCACCGAGCTCCACGAATTCGTCTGAACTATGAGCCTCGCACACGCACGTGTGACTCGGTTACTTCGCTCAAACTGGGAGATGGGTACATTCAGGGGTCGTGCGTCCGAACGAAACTTGTAGGAAACATTGCACGCGAGTTCGTTTGCACTTGATCTCCTAAGCTTGCCAGTGACTTTTATTTTTCGCCCGACATCAAACCTAATTAGCAATTTTTTATACAATTTTCGCATTTTTTATGTTCGTGGCATAATAGTTCAAGATCATTGCTATGTAATCTGTAGGAATAAGTACATTATAAAACATAAATCTAGAAATATTAATTCTTAAAGGGCCTTTAACGTACATAATAAGTGTGGGCAAAATTTACCCGGCAACATTAATGATGATGCACTCAAGAGTTCAGGCCTGATTTACTGCACACCGTTCCGGTTCACTCACGGGCCGCGCTGCTCGCCATCATATCGCGTGCGAGCGAGCAATGCAGTCAGGAGCAGCGTCATGCAAAAGCATAATTTCGGCTCTCCGTGCACAGTTCCATCAGAACAATCTTAATAGTTTAGCCGCTATAACGCGAAGATTGAGCGGAAGACTTGTTGTGTCGCTGTGGCTTAAACAATTGATGTTAGTTATTACAGTGTCCTTTACCATTCCTCAATGCGCATAAAGTTAGAGAATGCAGTTCACGAAATTTAAACATTTAAAAAATAACTTTAGTAAGTGGAAATTCATTGGGCTTAAACTGTTTCAAGGAACGAATAAATGTGACCGAGTAAACGAGCGACGTCATTTTAACGAATGTAGTTTTCCTATCGATGGCATCTCAGCGACCTCATGCCAGTACTGTGCTAGTACGAGTAGACATCCTAAATGTTCTTGACGAACAATAGTTTTCAAGAACATAAACTAACTTAAACTCCAAAGCTGATCAGCAGGATTAATTCTTATTTAGACATTTCAACGATAATCAATAAGTATGGATTCTGATTTATCAATGTGAATGATGGTAAATGAAAATGTTCGATCGATAATTAATCAGTGATCATCTATATTGTCCGACTTGAATTATCATTTACCAATGAAGATTGAGAGAACGGAAAAGTAGTAGAAAAATCAGTATATGTAGAGCATGTGCAGATTATATATTCCTCTGATAAATCTGCAATTGTTGGAGGAAAGATATTTTCATAATAGTGCCTGAGAGTACTTTCTGAAATTGATAGAGCGAATTCCCTCTCAATCATGACCGAATAGACATGACAACACATAAGTCGGCGGTCAAGTAGAAGTCTCTGGCCTAGAATAACAGTACAAGTGTACGTACATCATGGACTGTCCGTCACGATCCCTGCAACCCAGAGTGGCGAACGTTGTTACTGATATATGTGGAAGTCCATTGTATTCTTTATGATTGCTTTTATTTCTGCGCCGTCTTCCAATGAAATTGCTTCATTTGTATACGGGATTAATTCCCTGTGAAAAACAGATATCCATCCTTCTTCGTACATTTAATGGACACACCCGCAGGTGAACCGTTGATGCGTCTGTTTAGGAAGCCGCTGTGCAAGGAAAAGAATTTCTCGAATGCTTTTTAGAATAACTGTATGCGATCGAATACGTTGAGCTGCTCCTGCTTGCAAAAGAACATAGGCCAGGGATATTTACATCAATTAGATAGCTCACCTGTTTAGCTAAGATGCTAAACTTCCCCAATACAGTAAATGGTTTTAAATTTGCCCTCTATATAAGTACACTATATTTAGGTAAAACTCCGAGCTAGGGTGTTTCAAATTTATATTAAATTCATGAGAGGTAGATAAATATCCCCTTGGATGCGCATGAATGAGTTATCTATCACATTAATGAATGAGCTATCAAAAATGTTGAGATTCGTGAGTTTTACATATCTCAGAATTCAGCAACAGTTGCACGGACTCATGGAAGTTAGTGGTGCAAGTACTGTAGTAACTATTCACAGCGGTTGGTTGGTCTTCACTACGGCAGAGTGAACAGCTCATGTGGACCGAATAAGGACTAAAACTTATCCAATGTATTCTTGGTAGCCAACCATGTAGCGTGGTGCACTCGCTGCGTCAGATTATCTCCGGACTTCAAGAACTGCAAGCATCCAATTTATCAGAGGCAGACTACACCGATAGAATCCTTACTGCATAGAATTCGGAACGTATTTAGGTTTCCATTCAAGCACGGTAAATTTCGTTACCATTGAACCTCGAATGTAAATGTTAAGGGAAAAGGTGGATAATTCTAGTGAAAAGCTTATTTGGTACCTTGAACCCCCGCTACCACTTGAGTTTGGCACTCCAGTGGCAGAGATGTGCAAATAGTTAGTGATGTGCCTCAGGATTGTGATTGTAAGCTTGTGTTTTTTTGGGGAAACTTTACTATTCTAACGTAATTTCAAAGTTAAGATCAGTGAGAACGCACCGTAATAAGAAATATCTGCTCTTCTCGGGAAAAAGCCGCGGCGCCCACTTCGTTCTCAGAAAGGTCCAATGCTCAAAAAACTGTGAGCAGTGTTGCCTCGGGGGATTGATTCATGCAGCGGAAGAAACTGCGCCAGCACATGTGCACAATGATGCAGTGCTCTTCATGTGCGTTGGGGAGGAGGGAGGGCACGATTGCAAGGTTGCAAGCGCCTGGTGTCCTGTGGTGAGCTGTTTATTGAAGTTGGTCATCTCAAACAATCATCTATCGTCCGTTCGTTAGGCATGCCTACCCATTACCTTTTGACGGCGCAAGTTCACGGACCATGAATGAGATCCTCTGTGCTTCACGCGAGCACTGTGGGTTGTGCAAGGCAGGGTACGGCTCACCGCAGCTTGCAAGTGGGCCCCTGCATTCAGCAGGGCCAGGTCGCGTGTGTGAGAGCGTTGGCCTCAGGCCATAAGCGATCAGGAGGGGCAGGTGAGCAGGGGTGTTCAGAAGGGCCGGGGCTCCACAAGCACCGCCACGATGCGCGAAAAGCGGGCCATGTTGACGTATCAGACATCCGCAGTTGAAGGGGTGGGATCGTTGCACTGGAAACCATGATCAACTAGGCGGGTGAAGCACAGTTTACTTAAAAACGGAACTTAAGTTCTTAACGGTAAGGAATAAGCTAATTGGGACAAATATGTAGCAAGGCTAATTTTCTTCTCTGGCACAGGGCAGAATGGCGGCTCTGTGTGTCGGCAGGAGCGGTGCCAGTTATAGCACACACGTGTGATGCGCCTGCTTACAGGGCATTAAAAACGCATCGAAAAAAACTTCAAGCCGTTGCCAAACTTAGGGAGACAACTCAGCTCCTGTGAAAAGGCCTCAATAATACCGCATCAAAATCTATCTGTGTGTACATTGGTGGGAATAAAAACAGTAACTAAAAACAGTAACTAGTCCAGGAGTTCTATCACGATATGAAAATTGCAAAGCAATATGATGCATTTCAAAGTCTAAAGCTTACATTATGCTTTCGCGAGTTTTCCGTTCCTTTCAGTGTACGCAAGTTATGCTGCACACGAAGCAGTTCACGATAAGGCAAAACTTTGCTTTTAAAAAGAAACCTACGTTCGTTCTATTGGAGCAAATCAAGCACCATATCTGGACCATCTTGAACCGATAACAAAGAGCTAGCAGCCTGCCGTGCATCATTGTAGCGGACGCTCAGCATGAAACAGGAAATGAGTCAGGCCGAGGGAGAAAGAAACAAAGAGCGAGAGAGGGAGCGAGACGATGTGAAGGTGTCAGACAGAGCGGCGAGACTCCGTACCTGGCTGGTGCAATGGAGGTGGTGTGCGATGGAGACCAACAAGAGGCGACATGCTGTCTGCCGCACCAGCTCTTCAGCTGCCGGTCGCTCGGTGTTGCCATACGCGTATACACGTGAGGGCTCCCACCGCGCTCCATCTGTGTTAGCTTAACGCTTACTTTGCGGTATCGGGTTCCCATAACACTGGTAAACTTGTGTTGTCTCGCCATACGTGCTCCTCGAAATGCTGCTATATGTCGCTCGTTTGAACCTTCAGAACCTATGATGAGCATTGGTCTCAAGGTTTGCTAGAATTACACACGTGCCCGTGCCGTCCGAGCGGCTCGTGAACTCGCCTGCAATGCTATCAAATGTCCGCCGCATGATGCTCGTGTTGAGTTTCTTAACATGCTCTCGAATAAAAGAGGCACTATGGGTTACATTGGCATTCTTAAGCGGTGCTGCGTTCTGAAATTAGTTTCGTTTTGAGAAGAAAGATTTTTATTAAAGGCTTGGAATAATAGCTCTAAGGGTGACGTGCTGAGTCTACCACTGGCACCGCAAAATTGCACCGTAAATGAATTGATGAAATGACGCAGAATTTGTTTTCTGATACATATGTGCCACTTTTTGGGGCATGAGCTCAATAGTTTGAACGGGGAAGAGAAATATAGATCATAATTCTGATTATTAGATCTCAAATAAGGATATAGCAACACATACGTATTGTTAACGCACGAATTCCTCCATTTACTTCCTCAACGCCGAGCCTCCACACGGGGTTTCTAGAAAATTGTTCTGTAAAGTTGGGCATATAAGAAACAAATAATTTATAGCCCGATTTGTCCCGCGCCAGGAGCCCCAGGTGTTAAATTGTCGCATGCCAAGAACGCTCCTTGTCACTTGACTTGCCAATTACCACAACGAGTATTAGAATGGACGTTGCCAAGGGATGAAGTGTCAAGGAAATCAGCGCTGCGTACAACATTGATGTCTACTACCCTCAAACTTGTACGAAATCTAGAAGTCCATACCGCTTTGTTTTTGACCGAAATATTGCAAAATATATTTTGCCGCTGCGTTCCGTGATTTCTAAATCGCGAAAGCTCCAATTTACGCGAGTTGTTGTTGAGTTGCTGAGTTATTGTCTTGAGACCATTCACGAACTTGCTCCCTGCCTCACCAATGCATGAACGTCTCAAATTGTATTAGGTTTCTGATTGACCTGTAACAAACAATTGCCATCCGTGAATTACGATGTTCTGTATATTGCTTATTGCGACAGCTACATATGTATTGCTCCAATATAACTGTGAATTATTCAAGTTTCCGGTTGATACAACAGTCGACGACGAAATACTCTATGTATAGGAGAGAATTCTGATAGAATCATGGGAAGTGGCTCTAGATTCAGATAGAACCGACGCCTTTGTGTACCGTTAGACCTGCCCCATCGCCAGTGGATGTCATCGCGCGCACAGCTCTGATAAGGTCCATTGATAAAACGTACTCATGAACAAGGCTTTCGTAGGGAATAATGTTCTAATAATAAAAAGCGATACTTTGAATTCGAATACTTAAAGGGAAATATAGCGGGAAGTTTCAAAACGTGTTATGCATGTGGACATTAAAGAGCTACGACGTTTAAATATTTGATGTTTAACTGAATTTATTTTTTGATCATCGCTTAACGTTTCTCTAAAAATTTAGAAGTATGTATGCTTTGAGTTAAAACTTCATATGGAACAAAAAACATATTTGAAGAATTGATGCTCGTCTGAGTCTCGTCTCGTACGTGCGCAGTTTCCTCAAGAGAATTAGTAGGGCACACTCCAGTTATTGCTGTATGATTCATAATAACAAGTAAAAATGGAAAATTGTGAGCACTTTACTTTAAATTGTAATTATATGCGAGATTTGAAAAATTCCTTGCATTTGAAATACTTTAAGATAACGATTTGAAATGCTTAGAAATTCCTTACACCTGGAGTGCTAAAAGAGCTCCATCGAAAATAATGGTATCTTAGTTGGATGAACTATAAAACACTAGTGTGGAAAATGGAGGAAGTGCATTTTTTTCTTATCAACTTCATTCTTATAAATTAAAAACTCTAAGTTAACACGTGCGAACGAACTCAGAACTAGACGACTCAACGAAGCCGAAGGTGAGAAGTAGCAACTGAAGAATTTTTTTCGGAAATTGATCTTCCTTATGGGATGCGGAATTTTATTAAGCAAAATAAAACCAGTAAGCAAATAAAACATTTCCTTTTCAAGCTTTCGTTTTTTTAAATTATCAGGCGGAAATATATAAAATTGAAATTTTAAACTAGATACGAGTACGAAAATTTTGTTTTCTGGATATAGGACTTGGAGATGAATTAAACAATACAGAACAAATTAGGGCACCTAGTACAAAATGAACAAATCAGTAGAAATTTTCATTACCAATAAATAGGATGGTCTGATTCCAGTGTATGGTTCCGGATTAAGTTACGTGCGTATACATTTGTCGTTTTATGGTCCTAGTAACTTTCGAACTTGTAGAAAACTTTTGTACATTGTAAAGAGATTCTACCCGCAGCTCTAAGGCTGGATAATTTTCAAGTCAATCAACTCTATTCAAAATTATCTTCGCTTAGAAGGCATGCTCCCTCCTTCACTTGCCTCTCGTGTTCATATAAATACCAATGCGAACAGTGTCCTGTGGCCTCTACAGGCGCAACCACTAAGTAATTAAACGTCCGAGTGAGTCGACCCAAGGGCGTTTCCTACCGAAGTCGACAATTAATTACTACTCCAGTGCATAGTAAAATTCGGGACCATGCACTGAAATTAGACCATCTTATTCATGATGAAAATTTCAAAATTGTTGATCACTGCAAGGACTTGGACCTGCCTTTTCTAGAATCCATTTATGTATTTTTTAAATAATAATCCAAATTCCAATGACCACTAAAGTTCTGCTCATGTCCATTCTGAAATTTGAATTTTAGATGTTTCCGCCTGAAGATGATTTTTAAAAAAATCGAAAGCTTGAAATGAAAAATATTTTTATCTGCTCACTTGTTTTATTTTTCTTAATGAAGAAATTTTTTACATGCAACTATCGTATTTTCTTCAAAACTCACTGCAGAGATGCTAGAAGGGTACTTCAATTTTTTTAAATTTCATCAGCAAACTGTAGTTGACGGTACACAGGACAAAAAAGTGAAGAAGGAGGGGCTTAAGATTAACTCGCTGTAGCCAGAAAAAAGATAAAAGAAGAATGTGAGTGTGATTATGTACAAGAAACAATCATAACCTGCGTGTATAATGATTATACCTGCAAACGTGTTTCGTCCGCATGAACAACATTCAAAGACTCGCTCGGATCAACAGGATTCAGAGACTAGCTCATATCAACAGGGGACTCAAAGACTCGCTCGTTTCAACAGGACTCAAATGACTCGTTCACATGGACAGGACTTAAAAACCCGTATAGATGAACAGAACTCAAAGACACCTCATCCACAAGGACAGAACTCCAAAACTCGTTCACATGAACAGGCCACAAAGCCAGCCGCATTTCAGGGTCAAAGTCACTCGGTGTGCAGTGCACACACACACACTCACGGCAGGGCTGGTGGCTGCGAGTGTCACCGCAGCTGCACCGCTCTCCCTGCCAACACTTGCGTCAGGCTCCTCTTAATTATAACTCTCAAAACTGCTGCCGGTCGTTGATCTCTGCAGTACCGAGAACTCCATGCAGCTACACTAGTTCCATGAATTTCGATTCTATTCATAGTGCGCACCAGCTAGTATCTAATAACGCTCCGAGTTTCCAACGGCTGCAATCACAATGTAAGTTGCGCACGTGCAAAGAATGTTTGGAAGTTCCATCCATGATATTTCAACTAGTTATGTACAGTAATCCCGAGCTGAAGTCTTCCAGGGATGCTGAATTTCCGTTCCCTAACTTCACGCGTTGAGCATCTTTTAGGAGATACATTTGCTCAATTTGAACGTTCTGACTAAACATGTGAAGTCCCATGGAAAAATTCCGTTTGAAAACGTTAGCCAGCTATTTTAACTAAAGTTTGAACACGTTCACATTCAATCATAAAATTTAACTCGTCAATTAAGTGATTTCATAACTTCGGCTCAAATAAGTCACTCGGGATTTTAGAATATCTTTCTACTACCTTGCTGTCAATACAGAAATACTGAGCGTTCAACCCCTGAGAACGAATGTTGAGTGGTAAAAGTGCAATCATAACAATACCCTGTTGGTCAGTAGCGCCTCAATACACTGGGCTCGTGGCAGCCCCTCTGTCTGATTTGGCTGAGCGGTTGACACAGTCACAGCAAACTTTTGGTCGGATAGTCACGGGAAGCTAAGCTCGTTATCTCAGGGACACAGGATCTGTAAACCCCATTAAGATATTCTTTGTAGTTTGGGACTTCCTTAATTCCTCTTTCACCTTTCCGCGTATTCGATTTTACAGGTTCTTAAAAATTCAGTACTCATAGTCGAACGAATATTTCGTAAGAATTTTATGGATGAATTACAGCGTTCGTTCAGCGTGAGCTTCCTAGAATAAGAGTTGCGAGCTTGTGTCAACACCTGTAGGGTATTTAGCTCAACTGTGTTTCTCAATGATCTTAAAGGGTCGTCTCGACTTTCAATCTTTATACCAAGGAATAAATTAATGAATTATGCTAATTAAAATGAAGGAAAAATACTCAAAACATGGCTTATTAAAAAATATTGATCAGTATTCTCGATATGCTGCAATAAATTTTGGGCTTTACTTAATTATCTTCTTCTGTTAAATTGTAATATAAACTTTTCCATGCTTCAAAATTTAAAAAACAGAGTTAGGGAATAATTATGGGTCACTTTGCTGAGAATTACACAGAAGGTTTTTCTCATATCGTTCTATGTAGATTCATAGACGAGTTCGTTTTGATGGTTAACTCATTATTTTAGGTGGAAATATAAGAAACGATGAACACTATATTCGATAACACATTTTCACTAAACGCGTATTAACTCCACGAGGCTAAAAAAGTATCCAGTTTTCATTTTATTCTCGCTAACGCAGGATGATGTAGGTATGGCAACTGTGCGTATTCGCGGAACGGACCTTCCTACGCATGCGTGAATATTTGTATTTCAGTAGCACCGCTGGTCGTGTCAGTAGCTGCCATACATTGGCTCCGAGTAACGCGGGCGCGTCGCATTCATATTTTCTCGAAGATGACCGACGCGCGCAGCAGCTGCATCTTCAGTTCCTGAAGACTGGGGTCACTGGTGATGAGACCTAGGTGCACGGGTACGACCCATAAACCAAGGCTCAGTCATCACAACGAAAGCATGCAAATTTTCCAAGGCAAAAAAAAAACACGATAAGTTGGGAGCAGCGTAAAGGTGATGCTGCTTGTTTTTTTCGACTACTGGGCATTGCGCATCATGAGTAGGCACCAGAAGGGCAGGCCATCAACAAGAAGTTCTACCGAGAAGTCCACCGTCATCTTCGTGCTGCAGTACGGCGCAAGAGACCTGATCTGTGGGCCGCGCGCAACTGGCACCTGCATCACGACCATCCACAGGCTCATTCATCACACCTGGTTCAGATTTCCCCACCATGCACTGCATTCTGCAGGTTCACCAGGCTCCCTACTCACCTGACATGGCTCATTGGGATTTCCGGTTTTTCCGGAAGATAAGGACAACGCTGAAAAGGTCTCGATTTGAAATCCGTGAGGAGATAATAGACAACGCAACGGAACAGTTTCGTACCATCTCAAAAGCAGCCTTCTAGAACTGCTTCCAGCTGTAGAAGGACCACCGGACTACGTGTGTACAATCACAAGGGGACCTACTTTGAAAGAGATTGTCTCGTTTACTCAGTTAAGGAACTTTTCCCGGGCTCAAGGCTCGATACTTTTTGTTCAGACCTCGAATTTTAAGGGATAATTTAGAAATTACTTCCTCTGCTTGCATGTCATTTGCAACATTTTTAATTTACGTGACACGCGCATGGCGGTTGCTTAAGTTATAGCACGCAATGCATTGAATGGATATGTTACATACGTTGTGCGCACATCATTGATAATTACTGAGCAAGTACCCAGACCCAAATTAACTTTTTCACCGTCTCGTCAAGAGGCGTCAGAAGTGGCGAAAGGTAAGGGCGGCCTAAATTATAGAACATTATATGTACGTGTATGTAGATGCTCCGGCGGAAAATTTAGACTGAGAACGATAACTTGGATCCACACGAAACCGTTTCTCAACCAATCGGCATAAATCACATTTTTGTGGAATATCTAGTTTTGCTCAAATCCAAACGGGGGAGAATAAACTCATGCAATATTTAATGCGAAAATTTGGTCATGCAATACCCGTGAAGTTTATATGAGACTCGTGGCCCCTCTTTTTTAGTGGAGAAAGTACATTCAGACTTGAAAATAGCCTCCTAATTCAGCCATTGGTAAGCCACGCAGTCTAAAATCATTGCGTACGCGGTACAGGTCTTGTGAACCGGTACACATAATGCGTACCTTGGTTTTGATTAACGTACATGAAGCTGTGGGGCCACTATGAGCAGAACACAGCCGGGCGTTAATTAACACTGGCTTAACTCTCACCGTATTGTAATGCTGTTCTTCGCGGCATCTTTGCTATGAGCTGCTGCCACCTCATATGACGCATTTTTGAACTTTGCCAGTACGAGATTTTTACTTTAAAATTGGTAAAAATTAAACGAGTCAATTTTAATTCGAAACAATGCAGGAGAAGCCAGACAACTTTACAGCCTATCTCGGAGATATATTCCAGATTGCTTAATTATTCATATCTTCGATGCAAACGAAGATGACATCAATCTATTTTAGTATTTCATTCTATAGAAATCTGTGTTTTTCACGCACATAAAACTACTAACGAATACAAAATAACTAAAAATGAGACCCCAGTCTACGATGAATTATAGCAATTCATTTCACTCTTCTATTTGGACTGAAATTTTACCTGAGGCAATAGATACTCAGCACGTCCCCGCCACGCACGGTTGAGACAGGTTACAAGCGAGAGGCACGGTGAGTAATTCGATTTAAGTTGTCAATAAGTCTGTTTACGAGGGATGTGTATGTTCAACAGATAATTTCAAAAAGTCCAGGGGCTTTCATCTATTCCAAACAGGCATTGATACAGATTGATTTCGACATTTATAAATACAACAATCAATACACTTTCATTTCGCCTTATTAGTCAAAACTATGCATACATATCTATTCAAAGAAAAAAATTATTTTCAGAAGAATGAATTTGTATGCGAATGCCGGCTCGGGAGCGTTGAGGGGCTCACAGCTCCAGCTCTTATTGCTCAGTCTCGTCAAGATTAAAAAACAACTAAAGCAAAAGATTAAAAGCAATAAAAATTCCTTTCATGTTTTTAACGCAATAAAACTGCGTTTTCAACGATATGGTTGCAGGTGGGGGGAGGAGGGGATTTAAAAAAATGAATAACAGTACGCTATTGATGTTAATAAGTCATACATGATACGTAGACAGCTGACGTATGAGTTGAAGTACGACACTAAATTGTAGCCGGTACAGTAATCCGTTCGGAGTTCCTATGCAAATTAGGCTTGGAAATAACCAGTTTTTCAGAGCCTGTGTTGCCTCCATTCTACTTCCACAGAATAGAAGTACTGGTACATTATACCTTTAAGCTGATCAGGAACAGGCCTTCCCTGAGTTTTATTTTTACAAAGTGCCGAATTTGCGATCAGTCAAAAAAATTTCAAACTGTTATCTTGTTGCGTTCTTCATCTGATGAGTACGTATGATTCATGACAATACTGACTCATGGCGGAGTTGCGTTATCAGTGTATTGTGAGGCAGGTTTAGTGATCAGTTTGCGATAGATTTGTTTTAAAAAATGCTCGTATCAAATACATATGTTCCCCCCAATTTTCTGAATGCCACAACAGAAAATTCATCTCCACCATTAAAAATGATAAGTATCATAGCTTCGTTCCATTCTATCAATTTGCTTGTAGCGCATAACATAAAAAACATTATTCAACTAAAGTTCCGATTTTCATTACAGAGCAGGTTTTCATGCATGAAAATTCTATCCTACGGTAAAACTCAATAGCTGGTGGCTATGGGTTTTCGAGCAGGCTGAAACTTTCTTCCCTATGGGAAGGAGATGAGTTAAGAAGCCTCGTCGTCAAAATTTCACTCACAGCTACTTGCTAGAGAAGGACTCAAATCATGGATTCAAGATTCTTCTACTTTCAATGTGTGGAACTGGGTATTTAAAAAAAATCTGAGAGGAATAATTCAGCGACATATACAAACTGGCAACATACTTCGATCTGAAATTATAAACTCAACATTCTCGTAGTAACAATGTCCGGAACCAGGTAATTCCAAAAGATATGAGAGGAATAACATAATGATGCGTATAAAGGACAACATACTTCGAGCTGGAACCACAGACTCAAAATTCTCGGAGTTTCAATGTTTGGCACCAATAAATTTACAAAAGCTGCGACGAATACACAATGACACACACAAACCGACAAAATACTTCGAACTGGAACCAGTTCCCTTGACCGACGCCGGTGCCTGCCACACCGTCGCCACCGCTGCGCAGAAGAGCTTGGCTGCGACCTGCGCGACGCCTCGCACGTACGCCTCCGTCTGCTACTGGTTGAGAACTCATCCTCTCAACGCATGCTTGAGGCAGCATTCTGTTACTTCAATTAATTCTTAACTATTTTCAAAATTATTCACCAAAAAAGTGGACGCAAAATTTGATCAATTTCATTTCGTATAGGTCAAATTACATGATGAGTAATGAATTGTGCTTGAGTATTTTGGTTCATACAAAGGAACTTGTTCGTGGTGGCAGACAAACTCGTATTAAAAAAAATGGCGTTAGTCAAACACTGTACACTCTCTGCCATAAATGATATGAATTATGGTCTTCATTTTTTATGAGCAACACAAGACCGACCCTGCACGTAGGCCTTAGCAAATTTTATTGCATTGACCTTGAAAATACTTTTGAGGAATAACGCGATAAAAAAATCACATTAAAATTGTTCGGCGTTTGGTATATTAATGATTAAAAACTTGCTTAAAATTCACTCAATGATGACAATATAATAATATCTACGTACTCATTAAACAACACTGATGTCCAGGTAAGCATCTACTGCGAGGCTCAGGTCCGACATAATATAAATGCTGGAAAAATGTAACAAACTCCTTCATAGTTTTATTCCAGAGAGTCGATAAATTACAGCAAATACAAACGATACTTCGATGTAGTTTCAAATAAAATAAGATGAAGCCTGACACTTTAAAAAAAAAATCGTTTCTTGGCTTAGGAATACTTTGCCTAAAATACTTCACCCAATAAATTTCTGGAAGAAGCTATCGACTTTATCGGAAAATTAGCCTCTGTTGAACAATTCGGTCGCTGATTCGTGCAGTTATCGCGAACAACGCTGACATCCTCGCACAGCCAGTCGTCCCGGTGCCCTGCTGTTTGGGTGGCGCGTCACGCCGCAGCGCTAATTTATGGAAATAGTGGGTTAAATAAAGTCAAAATATTCTTACCAAGTTAAAAAAGAATTATGTCATACCAAGTTAAAAAAGAATTATGTCATGCATGAGAGTGTATTAGAATGTAACATTAAATTATTCATTCCTCTCATATGACTGTCAGAATCCTAGAATTGAAGTTGTCGCAAGTAAAACTCAAATGTAAAATTATAATGTATCAAGTTAGTCACCTCACTATAAAAAATTTAGGATTGCTAGAACTAAAATCGCTAAGTGTACAATTCGGTCATAGTTTACAGAAATGAATGTGACACTACCCCTACTCTATAGGTCATTGATCTAAAAGGAAATTCATTTCATTTTAGCCGAGTAAATAATAAATCAACCTTGCAGGTTTCATCAATCATATATTTTGTAATAAAAAGAACTGACCAACGTTGCAGTCTGCTGTGCATGGGCTTTGTACCTACAGAAACACGTGTGGGAGAACGGTAGTTGTCATATTACAGTGGCTAGAAATCTGTTGTACTGTAATGCCTCGACATAATTTCAGGTGATTTTATTTTTGACATATATTTATGGGGTTTTGCTTCGGTGGTTGGTACGTATTTTATTTATTGAAAAAAATGCCAATGAATTTTACCTTGCAGTATTTATCAATTCGCGAAATTGAAACCTTTCGTTAAAAAATTAGCGAAATTGGAAGAGATTGACAGGAGTTTTGACTATCAATTTCTTGGAAATTTTTGTTGTTGGCGGTGAGCTAAGAATACTTCGTGATGAATAAATCAGTTCTTATTTCGTACACAATGTCTACGATGCTTAAAGGCAAAAATTTAGTTCCTGTAAGTGGCCACGGCTCATTGCTCGACCACAATCAACAAATGATATATAGTTTAGTCTTGAAATGAGTTGAGGTTCAGCTTTTGCACATCATCAGCCAGGGTTCGGAAGCGAGGAAACTGAGAAGTTCGGAAACAAAATCAATCCCTACACAAAATTCAAATTTATATAGATACATTTCAAAAGATGCTAGCCGTCTTGACCGCAGGTGTTAGAAATTTGGCATCTGAGAAATAATGCATTCAGGACTTCAGTCCTCACCATTTATCAATGATGACGTGCGAAAGCTGAACCTCAACTCATTTCAAGACTTGAGCTCTAGTTCCCATGGAGACGCTGACGATGTCTCGAACCCCAATACAAGTGTCGCCGCTGTCAAAATGTATTCTCGCTTGACCAGTAGGTCACCGACCGACTGAATATTGAAGCAATTATATCCTTCATCTATATCATTCCGCTCCCTCGCTGTCTGAATACACGCACGCACACATTGACAAGCATAGAGTCGTTAGCACTCTCCGTATACGGCGGAGACGACCACTAATTGTGTTGCAGACATCTCTTCAATTCAGCAACCTAACGAGGGAGCCAATAGGCCAACTCCTGTGTTGTGTGGGACAGCTACAGCCACTGTAACTATGTATAAGTGAACTGAGCACTACTCTTCGATGCGAGTCAAAAATGATGCCTGCGTTGTGCACGGCAAGCGCTGGTGTGATGAGGGAGTGCGATTTTATACTGCTTGCGTGTTCAGTACAGTTGTGCGGGTGTTGTTACCCATGAACCACCAGATGGTCCACATGTGATTCTCTTTACCAAATCTGACTTTTTTGTCGGGGTATGCTGTTATAATAATCAACAATGATATCTAATTTTGATCGCCTAATAGCAGAACTCTACGCCTGAGAGCTGATTATCGATAGGGCGGCGAAAAACGTAGACTGCGTAGCTCTCCCATAAGTGTTTCCGCTATCAGTATATTTTAAGCGTTTACTGCCACACGTGCCGGATTCTACTCACTCAATGAAATTACTTTTAATTCTCTTACGTATTTGTTTCAGCTAAAGTGCAACACGCAAACTGGAGGTATCGTCCTATTATTTATATTTGATTTACACTCAACGTGGCAGTGATATGCCCTCATACTTTTCCTAAGTATGTGTAATATGATTATATGGAGGTCAACGAGAAGATCATTTGGGCAGTACAATATAACGTATTTAAGTTAAATTATAAATTCAAAGGATATTCAAATGAATTTTTTAGAATTGAGTTAGAAGCAAATACTTAGCTTTACATTGCAATTAATGTAAAAGTGTACGCACATTCGTCTGTTGGCGTTCACATATCGGGATTCCAGTATTGTGAGCTCAAGACGTTCAAAGTGAAATGTATCCAAGTTGCAAGGCCTGAGATCAGTTATCTTATTCAACGAAAACACTCATTTGACATCTAGTTATCCAATTTAATGAAATCACAGCCATAACTAAGTCAACAATCTCACTTAAAGAAAGTATTCATTAGATATCTAGTCCTCTAAGTTGATGAAATCACAGCCGCAAATGAAAATGATCTCATATATTTCACAGAACTCTAGATTACGGTCTAGTTCGGTTTCATTATTTCTTAAAATTATGAAAAACAAATCTAAAAATTTACGAAAAAAGGTACTAACTTTTACGTCTTCAAAACTGCTCGCCTGAAATCGTTCGAAATTTGTTTGGATGCAAAGAATCGAACAAGTCCAAGCGTCCCAAATAATAATACAGTTTTTTTTTTAATCGTGGGAACAAATAGAATCGTCGGCAAATCCTATTATATAGATCGGATTTTGAAGAATTAAGCACCAATGAATTTCTGAGATGTGCGAAGATTGCCAGTTTTACTTGATATCATTGGATCCTTAGGGGATACCTAAAGGGAGGAGTTTATCTTGATAAGCCATGATGGGTTATATTTAATGACGGTACTAAAAGTAATCTATAATAACTTATGAAATAATCGAAAGAGTTTGAAAAATTGAAAAGCAACAGAATCCTGAGACTTACTAGTTTAATTTCAATTACTCTTGAGAACGATATTCTTCATGTGCAGAATCTGTTCATTACGACAGCAGTGAGTACTGGACCAATTCACCTGATTTCTGCCTTTGAGTTGGTGTAGATCTGTCGGCTTATCACGGTAAACTCTCTTCCTTTTAGGCATCCCCTCGGATGCAGCGATATCAAGTAAAACGCGTGTCTTAGAATTTCATAAATGCTTCATACTTCAAGAGCGCGCTCACACGAATGCACCTCCATTTTCAAAAAAAGCTTCTCGAATTACTTTGCACGCAGCTTGGTCAATGCATAGTTGTGATGCGAATGCTCTGACGGCCTTTTTTGACGAAATAGCGCGTAAAGTCGGGTTTATCTTGAATTTTCCTCTACTAAACTGAAAACACGTCTCCATTGCTAGGTCAGAAAATAAAAGTAACTGAACTGACGCTATACTTAATTTCTAGTTTTCTGATGCTGAAAACTAGTTTTTGAAATCCGTGAGTATTTTTCATCTCCGTTCATATTCACGCTTCATGTAATAGCTGGGAAACCAGGATTTCCTCTCCCGGTGCGGACATTCCTTTATGATGGATCAACTCCATTTGTGGGCTATGGCTTGAACGACTACCTATCTGTTCTAGGACTGAAACGGCTGTACTCTTCTACTCAAGGGCTCTGGGGCTGAAACGACTATACTCTTTTACTCTAGGGCTCTGGGGCTGAAACGGCTATACTCTTCTACTCTAGGGCCCTGGGGTTGAAACGGCTATACTCTTCTACTCTAGGGCTCTGGGGCTAAAACGGTTACTTTTCTGAATTCAGGGATCCTAGAGCCGGAGTCTGAGCCACTATGCAGAGTAGGCATATTTCACTAGAGAACAGCCTGTGTCATGAGCATTGAAATGTATAAAAATAAAAAATAAATGATTCTATAACTGCAAGTAAGGTGGCAACTATTGTACACTAAAACTTTTTTACACTCATATCCAGTCAAACTCCTCTCCCGGGGAATCTATAATTATCTGTGATTATCTATAATTTTGGCCGCCCAAGTGCAGATATCGCCGCTGGATAGTTCGTTGTCTACGGGGCCACGAAAAAGATAGACGAGGTATGTCCGTCCGAACACTTTATTCCTCGGACAGCAATTAATAGCATAACTTTAACCCCGAGTAAAACAGCGTTGCCA
>VOMN01129167.1:0-11175 GCA_014899125.1 Orchestia grillus | reverse complement strand
AAGTGGGTTCAATTACCCCACAAGTAGGAGCATTTAGCCCACAAGTGGAGTCATTTAGCCCGCAAGTGGGGCCATTTAACCCACAAGTGGGTTCAATTACCCCACAAGGGGGGCATTTAACCCACCTGATATCCAGTCAAACGGACACACTTTGGGCCAAGATTCTATGACGCTTGCAGTCCTGAGGTCACGTTCCCTAACTCAATCATTTTATCAAATCAAACTCAAGGTAGCGCTCTGTGACATGCTCTGTCAGGTCGGGTCCGAAGAAACCCTTCGTAAATGGAACAACACAGCCACTGGGAGCTCAAGATCTTGTGTGCTGTACTAGTACGTCTCAAGCGAGCCGTCTCACCTGAAGGTTAGCGACGAATTTGAACGTTCAGTTGCTGGATCGGAAGTGGATGAGATATCCACGTTGTTATCTGGAAGTTGAATACTCTACGGAAGCAGTCTTGAAAGAAAAAGTTTTATTTGAGGTATTAATACCTCGAAATGTTTTCTGGATCGCTCTAGCATGTGTCATTTCGGGCTCCTGCGACTGCCTGGCCTTATCAGCACCCGAGCTTGCAGCCACCCAGAGAGTTTTGAAGGCGGAAATGTCATCCGTTGACAAGATAAAATGCTCTCATGTGATACATAGTGTGTCAAATTTTGAAATTGAGTAATCTGTACGGATAAAACTATGAAGAGAAAATCTCAGTTTAGTTGCATGTAAGTTCATTTATAAAAAAAATGTACCATATATCTCTCAACATAAATTCATTTTGGAGGAATGACAAATTAGTGTAGAATGTTTTCCAGTCCAAAAAAAATCAGTGTCACGAGTGCTACTGATTACCCTAGATTTTTCAATGAAATACGACATTTTATCCTAGCAACCTAATTGCTCTAAATTGTAAAGTTTCAACTGAACAACAAGTGGGAGAACTGAACAGCTCGGCCGCTGAGGGGCATCACGAGACAAAGACACAACTCTTTACCGTCTATTTGGATTTTAAAGTCTACTTACTTCCATTTTTTCATAAAATGTTAAATGCAGCCTTATTGCACACATATATACATATATATACATAGGGCTACACTTAATTTTTTGACTAAAGCTACCTACGTGAAATGTTACTGCATGTACAAGGCGTTAATGAAAAGAGGTACCCTGTATATGTACACAGGGCTGCACCTTATTTTGCGAACAGAGCTGACTTGATGCAATCTTATCGCGTAATTATTTTGGTCGGTAAAGTTTTGGAGACCACAGAAGGCTCCACGCAGAACGCGCACACGCGCGTCGCTACACGTGCGTCGCTACACGCGCGTCACTACACGCGCGTCGCCACACGCGCGTTACTACACGTGCGTCGTTACACGCGCGTCGCTACACGTGCGTCGTTACACGCGCGTCGCTACACGTGCGTCGCCACACGCGCGTTACTACACGTGCGTCGTTACACGCGGCGTCGCTTCCGAGTCTCAGAACTTGGCTAAAAAATCAAGGATCCTTGGTCCAAGTTTGTCAATCAATGCCCCTAGAATCGTATTGACGAGCGATAAGTTTTAATTGCGAAAATTAGGCGAGCTCAAACTTAGGCCTATTTCCATCTTATTTGATTCGAGCTTCCTGTTGACGCGATGAAGAACCAATTTGTTCCAAAAGATGGAAATGAGACTAACAGGGCGGGCAGGCCTCGGCAGACTTTTTCTGGCCCTGGTCATTCTGTTCTTTT
Source organism: Orchestia grillus (assembly GCA_014899125.1). Taxonomy (NCBI): domain Eukaryota; kingdom Metazoa; phylum Arthropoda; class Malacostraca; order Amphipoda; family Talitridae; genus Orchestia; species Orchestia grillus. Next base: position 9,451 of record VOMN01129167.1, on the reverse strand, counting down.
GCATTTCTAATGAAATTAGTTAATTAAATCCCGCCCTTGTGGGCTGAGTTCCTGGCCAGAGCGACTCAGGCCATTCCGTCCCATTGTTCTAGGTAAGACTTAATTTTGAAATGGATTTTCTCAGATGAAAGAGCTTGAATTTAACTTCTTTAGTTCAACAACACTGACATCGAATCTAACATTTTACGGCGTTAGACACGTGAAAACTTTTCGTTATTCTCTAAAATTTCGAAGGCAGAAGCTGTGATTTCCTCACTCAAGTTTATGAGACCGGGGTATTTAATTTCGTAGAGGTAAATGAGTTTATGAGACCGGGGTATCTAATTCCGTAAAGTTAGATAAGTTTATGAGACCGGGGTATCTAATTCTGTAGTGTTAAAGATGTTCAACAGACTGGGGTATCTAATTCCGTAGAGGTAAAGATGTTCAACAGACCGGGGTATCTAATTCCGTAGAGTTAAATATGTTCAACAGACCGGGGTATTTAATTCCGTAGAGTTAAAGATGTTCAACATGCCGGGGTATCTAATTCCGTAAAGTTAAATATGTTTTCACAAGCAGCGTTCAAAATAAGTTATTGATAGGAGACTTTTGTGTTCAGCGGAGGTTTTAAAGAACCCTTCCATTTGAACGAGCATCCCTACAATGAGTCAATGTTAAATTAATATGAAAATCACAAAAGTGCAGAATGTACATGGCTCTTCGTATTTTAATTAAAGCAGACCTGAATGCTCATTTTAACATTCAAATCCACCTGTCGTTACGCTGAGATTGAAATTGTGGAAAAGTGTTAGCGCTCTCATGACACATCTAATTTGAGATCAATCCTAAGCCGACAGGTTTATTAATCTGTCACTTTTTGGCCGGCTGTTGCGTGCCTGCTTTATGCAATAATGCCGCTACTTCTCACAGTGCAAAATGAAGAAAAAAATTGTCAGGTATTAGCACCCAATACATCCCATGTGGGACGAGAAATATCCATGACAAATTAATAGGAATTGTTGAGCTGCAGCATCAATTTTCTCGACTTCTGTGCCAGAAAATACCCCCACGAGATACCGACTCAGACAGACAGACTCAAAACATTCCCTTTCAGAGGTACTTAATTTATGGAAAAGCTTCATCTCTGTACACTCAGAAGTCATCTAACATGTAGACCGCTGCACTAAAAACCACCTAACACTCGTCAACCCGATGCGAACATTTTGGGAAACCACCTAACATGGAAGACCGCCGCACCAAAAAAAACCCAACACTTGCCGCCCGATGTGAACACTTTAGAGACAAGAGAACATGATGCTGTGCCTCCATTAGGACTCGGAGGCGCGCCTCCATAGGCCCGGAGCAGAAGAGAGCAGAGCTGGAGTTATCAGCGCGGCGCAGGCGGAAGCGACGGACCAACAACACGGAAGCTCACAGACGCAGCTCCACCTCCGGCAAACATTGCTGGGAAACTTCCCGGAAATTCTGCCCTTCGCAACGGATGTGAACTTTCGACAGTCAATTTAAAGGGATCATGTTGAAGGTCGCCTTCAAGTATGTCATGCGCGCTTAAATCTGTCTACATTTCGACTCACTGAATCGTGGACAGTTTTTTGTAATTGATCTTCATGACAAATCAATTTCCTTTTCCACTCTACAGAGCCTCATGACCTAAAAACGGTTCGAAACGTTCACGGCAACTACATCCACTTGAGCCCAGCTACGTACCGCTAAACACAGTCTTCCACCCCGACTAGGTAAAGCCTGTCTCAAGAAACCGAACCTTTAATCTGCAGAGTACCTTCTTTGGCGACAAAATGCGCAGTGTTTCCCTAATGGTTAGAATCTGGACAACATTCTGATGAGAGCATTCTAGAGGTTATCACTTAATAACAGTCTGATGAGAGCATTCTAGAGGTTATCATCTTAACAACATTCTGATGAGAGCATTCGAGAGGTTATCATTTAATAACAGTCTGATGAGAGCTTTCTAGAGGTTATCATCTTAACAACATTCTGATGAGAGCTTTCTAGAGGTTATCATCTTAACAACATTCTGATGAGAGTATTCTAGAAGTTATCACTTAATAGCACTCTAATGGAAGCATATCTTATGGTTACTGTCCTAATAGCACTCTGATGGAAGCATATCTAATGGTTACTGGGTTACCGTCTTAATAGCACTCTGATGGAAGCATATCTAATGGTTACCGTCTTAATAGCACTCTGATGGAAGCACTTTTGATGGTTTCCATCTTAAATGGTATTCCGACGAGAGTATTATAAAGCTTACTGTCTCAATAGTAATAGCATTCTGCTTAAATAATGGTTACCGTATTAATAGCATTCTGCTTAAATGATGGTTACCGTCTTAATAGTATTCTGCTTAAATAATGGTTACTATCTTAATAGCATTCTGATGAAAACATCTGTAATGGTTACCGTCTTCACAGTATTTTTATGAAAGCATTCTAATTAATAGCGACGAAAAGAAATTATGAAAATAATATTGTAATTATTACTTTTATAAAAGCCCTCTTATGAAAATATTCTAACTGCTAGCGTCGAATTAACATTATGATGATAACATTGTAATGATTACCGTAGTTAAAGAGTTCTGATGGAAGCATTCTTATGGGCTATCATCAAAATAACCTTTTGATAAAATAGCATAATTTGAACAGTAGCTTTCAACCTGCACTGGAGGGTTTCTGAGCAGGTAATTTGTAGAAACAGTTTCTTGGTTCCCTCGCGCTAGGAATCCTGCGCAAGACCAGCAGAGCCCAAACATCGGCCCGTTTTCTGATATCGAAAATTCATTCAGCGGACACGAGGCATCGGCCCCTCCATTGAAAGAGTCCGCCGTCCAGAGGACGTGCTGGTGGCCCAGAGTCATCATCCGAGTGTCAGCGAGTCCGCCGTCCAGTGGCCGTGCTGGTGGCCCAGAGTCATCATCCGAGTGATTATTCATCACAACATCGAGAGATCCGTTGCCGGAGTTGACAGCTGCGACCAATTGCAGGTAATGTCAACACACACGTCCCGCTTCGCTTGCTCTCGCCCTGCACCGAATGTTCTGATGCCAACAACATTTGGAATAATTAGAGCTCCTGAAATAACGGACTCATAAAGAGCTCCGTCATAATTTTGAGGCACTGCAAAGGGAATTTTGGCGCTGCCTGTAGTCGACGGAAGGAGATGAATTTCGGCAATCAGCTCGAGGTGTTGAGGAGCTTTCATTTAGTTTGTCAGGTCACCGTGAAAATGTGTTGAAAAAATTTCGTAATTACGTATATTCTATCTTCGAATCCTAGGATATGAATTTTCAGAAGATGTCAGCAGAAAAGAGACATGCCTTCAGATATGTGGGACTTAAACTTCTGAAGTACAGGAGCCGAATTCTATAACCACCAATGTAGTGTACAGTGTATACTGTAGATACCATTTTATGTAAATATAAAGAGCACATTAACATCCAATTAACATTACGGAGCAATCGAACATTCCTCTCGCATGAATGACATCAAAGAGCGACAAATAATTCACCTAACACAGTCGACCCAAGACACACAGACTACGATCAATAAAACGCTCCCCAGGTAATTCAGCTCACCTAATAACCTCACCCTTAAGCCAATAAATTACGCAACTCGAGCCTTTTCTGAGACACGTCGTCCGGGTTCCTTTACCACGTCAGCGAGCGACGCCTACACCAGGACTCGGAGCTTCATTTCGAGGGTCCATATGGACGACACAGGCCTCTTCCCTCCCCTCTATGGGCGACGTAGGTTTCCCCTCCTCAATTACACGGCCGCAGTTATGGCTTTGCTCAGCACCCAGCGAGCAGGAAGCGCCTCTGTTCCCGCCTCTCTCACGTTCTCGCTGTAATTGGAATATGTTCTCGCCTCTTTTCTTCCAGTTTTGTGCAGTTCCTCAACTTCAAGACGAGGTTTTTGTCGGTGCTTCTCAAATTATCAAATGTGCGACCCTCAAAAAGTGGAGTCTAACTTGACCACCGTATTTACAATACCCATGACAGCAATGAGAACAAGGATTGAATTGTGTTCGGCAAGAAATAAAGGACATGGGAAGGGAGTAAGTCGGTGGATAGTAAGGAACGAAGGCCAAATATCTATTTTATAAAATACGGATTAATTTTGTTATCTATCCATTAATACGCGTGTACCTACCTACCGTTCCGTTACGCTTCGCCACTTTTCAAGTGAAATTTCAGGTTTCGCGTGAAGTATCCTGTATACGGATTGCACGTTTTGTTATAAGAAGCCCGCCTTTGCGGCACATTTTCAGTTTCCCTAATAGAGTTCAGACTACTCGCATCATCAAAAAGAAAATTGTTTCCAAGACCGGACTATCTCTGCCCTGAACCTTCAACCTCTGTCCAGCACTTGAGAGGACCACTTCTCATGGGCTGGTTTATCTAAAGTTTCTTTATCTAAATTTCCGTGAAATTTTCACGGGTCCTGCTAGTAAAGGATTATTGTGTTAAGTTCTCCATAATAGAAATCCTAATTCTGTGCTTGTGCGCATGTATACTTTTGGTCCCGTTCACTATAATCACTATTGCATCAATAATTTTGAATCTATTTTTTTTAAATTATCGCTAATTACGTACAAAAATTACACAAACTCAATGGTATTTAAAAAATCAGGACGTGAGTATTTTTCTGAGACACATCAATTCAAAATTGGCTCCTAATTTCTTCACCACCCTGTACAAACATCAGTCCCACCAGAACATGCGTGTATTCGAGGTAGAGACAGTTCAAACGATTATAAATAATTGCATTCCAACATTGAAATTTTGGTTTGATAAAAAAATCGAACAAAAGGATTTTCAACATTTCTCATATGTGCAATCTAACCAGACATAATGAGATGTACTGCAAATCCCAATTTACAGCGTAAATTACGTACCTTATTTCATATCATGAACTGCGATGTTGATGTCAGACAACACCAGGCATTACAGACTCCATTACAAATTATATCTTACAAATTATGAATTATCTTACAAATTACAGAGCGCACAGCTGTTTCAAACCACAATGATTAATTTCAGACCACGATTTTAAATCAGGGACTGCAGCGAACACCACAAATTCTGAAATCAGACTACAAGGAATGTAGTGCAGCCAGCGGGGCACTCCACTACCTCCACTAAAGGCTCGAGCTGACGTGGCCTCGTGACTGTACGCAGCACAGGTGCTGCTGCTGGAGAGGTCGTCTCCCCTGAGGGCGACGCTCTCCCTCACGCCTCTACCCACTCTGCCTCTACCTTGATTTTTACCTTTGTGACCTGAACTTCATTGACGGTAAAGGAGTTCAACCTTTTAAACCTTTTAAAAAGAAGACGTAAGTGTCCCAAATGAGGTCATATGTCCCAATTCTCTAGGTTGATACATTGTTGAGAGGAGACATATACGTACCAATGGAGGTCTTAATTATCTATTAACACGCATCAGTTGACGCGGACAGTGTCTCCGTGGAGTTAGAGGGGTGAACGAGAAGTTTTCGCACGTGTCTCCGTCACGCCAAAGTTATCTAATTCTCTAGACGGCATTTCCAGTGGCGTGCTCGGCAAAATTTACCTGAAAATGCGCAGATGAGGAGCAGAAGAGCGGCGACGGCGGCACGGACCGGAGCAGTCCTGCTGAGCCCCTCGTACATGTCGGCCTCTTGGTGCGCTTCTCACAAGGCAGTGAACTTTTCAAATGATCTCCGCTGCTGGTGTTCGGAGACGCGAAACGTACGATCACTTCACATGTCTCACAGTTGGTGGCTTCACTGCGATGATTGCGACGAGTCTCGACTTACAGTCGTCAATATGAGGGAACACGATAGCTCAGAAAGCGAAAAAGGGCTCCAGGTACACAGAGCGTCCGGTGACACGCTACCTCCCACTCGCACAACACGCATAGCGCAACTGAGCTCCTGCGCGTGCCTACACTGACCCGCGACACGACCTTCTCGACCACCGTGGTGCATAGCTGAAGCTCTACAAACACAAACCGAACTGGTGAACAGCTGTAATTTTGGTATGTTTGGAGAATTATTTCTCGCTAATTCATTTCAGCACTCATGAGTTATAGTAATATTGCCGTAAAAATTAGCTTGGAATAAGTGCTTGAGCTTAGAAACGAGTTATAAATTTCACCACAAGAGGACGCACCAATGGAATTTCGGAATCAGCTGAAGTCGATATTACTAAGGAGGAAAATACAGACGTAGTTTAGGCAGTGGAAGCTCCTCCCACCTCTTTCTATCGCTCTCGACCTGCTCTCATTTTCGCCTAGCGCTCTTTATTGTTCAATTTTCCATTGCAACAAGCTCAATTCACAAACATTGTTCCCAGTTGAGCATTTCACGGCTTGCAACTCCCTGTTCCACTAGCCTGAGCGTGAACAATCCGGGCCCTCATGGAGGAGTAGCACCAACGGGAAGGCTGGCTTCGTTTACGAAAATCATTGGCAGAAATCCGAGGTGGCCGCCCTTGTCTTCCTCTCAGGAACAGTCCTTGAGACCATATTTCGGACTTCTAGGAACAACTACAAACTTTCGCTCACTTTTTTTCCTGAAGAATAATGCCTCTCGACGTGTCCTGGGCATCCCTCGAGTTTATCAAGCTCCCCGAAAAGACGATGTGACATCAATTTTGCGGTGGTAAAACTATACCGAAAGTGTGGCCTCTTAACGAGTATTTAGGCAGGACCCCGTCATTATTTTCACGTGAGAAGGACGAATAGTTTTGTTCAGCTCCTGCTTCTCTTAATTAGCGTAATTGGGCAAAGGCGTTTTATGTTGACATTGTTAAGGTTGTTAGCTCTATACCTGGAATTCAGGAATGTGTCTTATGAATAATGCGAATATTCACGCGACTATTGATGACAGTCGGATTTCGATACTCGAGTAGTTTCGATTTCATAAAATTTCCTGCACATTTAGAAGCTGAAAAAATATCGATTTTATAGTCTACGGATTTCAAAACAAACATTTCAGTACCTAAATACGATCAAATCCGCAACTAATTTTATAGTCTACGGATTTAAAAACTAAGATTTAAGTATCTGAACGTGACCTGAGTCCCCTAAGTTGTAGCATATCGTGGGGCAGTACGCGGGGTAGTGTCAATCACGCTGCCATTACGTCGTGTTCTTTCGGGAGTACATGGGTGAAGAATGTCATTTCATTATTTTAAGAAGGCGTTTTTTGGAAGAACATGAAAAATTTCCCAAATTTTTCAGGTTCAAATTTTCGAAAAGTCGAAAACAGTGGAAAATAAATTTCTCAAATTGTTCTCTTATTCAAGCAAAAATTTTAAAAAGTAGTGGGCCTTCTTCTGAAACTTTTGTGATGGCGTGTAGCGAATTATGTGCTAACCTTTCTGTCCTGAAAAACATACCATCCCTCATTGATCAGTTATGGCCTTCACCCCATAGCGACTAACTTATCTCTGCGCTGAGACTGCATTTAACTTCATACGAAAAACCTGGCAGCAGGCCATGAAATGAGACCATATACAACACTGGTTCTTTTCTTATAGGCCTAACCTTCCCTTGGAAATAACTTTCACTGAACCTCACTTGTGGCAGCCGGAACTTCCGGTAGCATTGTTCATCATTAGTTCCTTCTTTCCAGCGGTGTTATTCGTCAGCACAAACCAAAAGCGTCGTCAACTCCTGGCGTGAATAACTTGAGCTACTTCCATGGCGAATTAGACTCGTAACAAACGATGACGTCACGGCACCTTCTGAGGGGTTCCTGTCCCGTCTGGGAAACACCGAGCACAACTTTTGCCTGCAAGAACATCGCCTGAACTGAGCGTGGGAATAGAGCAAATGGCGGTCAAATAGCGCCACTAGCGTTGCCTCGCTAAGGAAGGAGAGGCAACCACAGGCACGAAGTATCAGACGACTGTGAGAGGCACAGCAGCAGCAGGTGGCGCATGATCTGGAGAGGCGAGTTCGAGCGTTCAGTCAATTGGAAAACTGAGCATCGCCAGCACAATGAAAATATGAAACCATTTTAAGAATGTTGAATTTAAAAGTTTTGAGCATAAATGGTGACACGCAGACCAAAAAAAAACAGCATTGTTCAATATTACGACAGTGTCACTGGAAAGCGATGAAATAATTCTGAAGACAAATTTAAAATATTTCCTACATTAAAGTAAGTCTTGGCTAACAAAATCCTCTTAGTCTTTAGCTCGATATGAAGTCGTTATGTAAATATATTCGAAGTCTTTTGCTCGATATCAAGTCTTTAACCGTATACGAAGTCTTCAGCTCTGGACAAAGTCATTAACTGTTCTCGAAGTCTGCAACTGTACACGAAGTTTTTAACTTAATTAAAAGAAGATGGCATCTCACAAAAGGCCTAACAGCATTATACTTTCTACTTCTGGATGAACAGTAACACTCGATTATTTATGATTATATGACTTAATTATCCAGTATTTTCAATGTTGGACTACTCTTTCTATTTCAATAGACATAAATGACAACATACCTAGACTGAGTGGAGAATTTACACACATTTTTTAATAGTTTCTATCAGGCGAATTGAAAAAACTAGACTTCAATAATATGTGAAATAACTGTAAAAATTATGGTTACTTTCAGTTTGTGGTTGCTCGGCTGCACGACTGCGGTTTCGCTACATTTTTATTTAATATTTTGAGGATACTTTGGCAATACTGCATGCGGCTGCTAGCAGTTGACATGACCCAACATTTGGGTGCTGGAAATTCCGGCACAAGATCGGCAGTGGTGGGAAGTTCGAAAGAAGGCCTACAAGCGACACTGAACTTTTGATGGCTGATGTAGATTCTGTATACAAAGTTTGACACACTCTGAGTAAGGGTCTGACACTCACCTGTCAATTTTCAGTTAAATAGGTCACTGAATACCAATTTAATTGCTTTCAGTTTCGTAGTCAGAATTTATTAAGGTGCGACAAAACTTTTAACGGCATAAACTTTTAATAAAATAAAACAATTCTTGCATGTGCTCTAGTTACCCCGAAGCACATTCCATGCAGCAAAATAAGCTTCTTTTCTCTTTTTAAATAAAACAATGAAAAGTAACAAAATCAGGTAAACTATGTACAGTTATAGAAGCTATTGGCAGAATGTGAAACCCTGTTAAGCCGTTTAGCACAAGAAGATTTTTAATTTAGCTACTCTTATCAAATACGTGAATCAATTTTTTCTCGGACGGACGTGTAATTGTATGAATTTATTATATTAAACCATTGTGTCATTTCTTGTTTCCATGGCCTAGTTAAGATTAATCGTGCAGCAGATAACTATACCAGGTGCATGCGTTAATTAATTTCGATTCAATGCACAACAATCTATCTAGGATAATACTAAAACTCTGGTCGTTTTGCTTGTTTGCTTGCTTTCAAACCGTGCACACGTTTATCTGTCGGCTCTGAGATATTCGAAATT